>JAYMFT010417422.1:0-17848 GCA_038088735.1 Panulirus argus | reverse complement strand
TAAATGCCAATTATGTTAAGAATCCTCAGAATATATGAATTTCAAACTCATTTTGATGTAGGTAGGAGGAATTTAAATTTGTTTTTTTATGCCAAAAGTTCGTTTTGTATGTCAAAAGGCAACAATAAATTGCTACCAAAATGGGAGATTTTTATTTTTCCTTTTTAACACCCAAAATTGACACACCCTAATGTACATATTCACACTTGCTCACCTTCTTCCTTTCCCGGCGCTCTACAGGAAACAGCATCGCCACCCACTGCATCAGCAAGGTAACGCCAGTAAACAGAAGAAAAAAGGCCACACCTGCTCACACTCATTCTCTATCTTGGTATTAACAAGCTGGGAGCTAACTGGAGGGCATAAATATACTTGTTATATTCAAATGTTTTCTAACGTATTTCTTAGTCACAGCCTCTTATTTGTTGCAAATATACTTGTTGGTTCACTCTACACGCATTAGTATATCATCTTCCACAGTCTAAATATACAAAGAGTACATGCATGCCTCGACAGCCCACATCGACGTGGCCGGACACGTGCAGGTAGAAGGTCTAGGCGCTAGAGAGGCCGTCACCCTTTGGACCACTGTCATGGATGATAAAGACGTCGAGTTCTCCTCTCACGCGCACTACCAGGCAGACGCCTCAGGGTCGGTGGACGTGTGGAGGCATAAAGCTCTGGGTGGAAGGTACCGAGGCGTATTTCCCCAGGGGCTGGTGTCCACTCTGGCCCCAGCACCTCCTGCCTGCCAGCACGACGTCAAGTCAAAGTGGGCACGTCTCTATAAACGTCGAGTCGAAGAGCCCTTCAAAGTAAGTTAACCATGTCTGCCATGCTTTGATATTTCTGAAACAGAAAAGGCAACAGTCTGTTTGAATGCAATTTTATCTTCAAAATTACATGAATTCATAAAGTTATGTTTGCTTCAGTTACCTTGTTTGTTAATACAGAAACGTGTTTTTATGCATACAGAGGGAATACTTTTTACATGTTGATCATACTATTAAAACTGTAGTGCACATTACATGATAACAAAGATTATGAAAGTAAAAGAATTTTGATACGTTTTGTGCTGTGCAGTATCAGGTGCGTGTGATGAAGGGTCATCTGACGGAAAAGGAACTGTACAGCGGCTCGGGCCCCGAGACCCTGGC
Organism: Panulirus argus; assembly: GCA_038088735.1. Lineage (NCBI taxonomy): Eukaryota > Metazoa > Arthropoda > Malacostraca > Decapoda > Palinuridae > Panulirus > Panulirus argus. Next base: position 16,691 of record JAYMFT010417422.1, on the reverse strand, counting down.
CAGCGTCCACTTCGCCCGTGACTTTATGGGTCCCGGCGTCACGAGGCACGAGGTGGAACACGGCAACATCCGCGGCACTCTCTTTCTGCCCCCGGGCCAAGGACCACACCCTCTCGTCCTAGATTTGTTTGGTACTCAGGCGGGAAAGACTGAGTACCGCTCATCCATGTTGGCCTCCAAGGGATATGCCTCATTTTGGTTGCCATATTATAGTTTTAAGGATTTGCCAAGGGACGTCACGACTCTTAATATGGACTATTTTCTCGAAGCTCTCGACTATTTACAAAATGTACCGAAAGGAAACTCAGGGAGAGTGGGAATAGTGGGCTCCAGCAAAGGAGCCGAAATTGCTCTTTTATTGGCTGGGTTATCTAGTGATGTGAAGGCAGTCGTGAGCATAAATCCCTACAATCTGAGTATCGACACCAGTTTCATATTGAAAGGTAAGTCATACCTAAAAGGATTTAGACTTACTAAAGAAAGTCTAAATGTGAAAATAGGAAATGATGGCACTTTGTACATTATGGGGCATGATGATTTCTATCAGTGGGATCATCCACTAATTCTTCCCATAGAAAAGAAAGCTGCAGATTGTCTTGTGCTTCTTGTGGCCGGTGACCAAGATGGAAGTCTCGCGCATCGATCGGCTATAACGTTGTCAGAACGCGCCAGACATTTAGAGTGTGGCAACGTATACACCCTCATCCTCCCTGGGACGGGTCACATCCTTGACCCTCCTTACCACGCAATCCACGAAACTCTATGGTTTTCCAAAAATATGGTGAGAGACAAGGCTACTTCTGATAGACTTCCCGGTATGCCTCAGTATTTTGGGGGTGAGGTTTGGTGGGCGGCTCGAGGTGCAACAGATATGTGGGAGCGAGCCAGGGAGGTCCTGCATCTTAAGTTGGTACAGGAAGCTGAACTACCGTATGATACAGCTAACTGAACTTACATTTCTGTACTTTCCTATTCCTATAAGATATTGTGATATGTTCTTGACAAATTGCTCTTTAAAAGTAAAAGCAAACCTTTCAGTGCATTACTCTGAAACAATAAACGAGACTCTTCTGTTTCTCATTGGTGCAGCCAGCCAGGTTCTCCCATCTGAAGTTCCTTCTGAGGCAGCAATAACATCACTCCACAACCTCCAAGACAATACTCCAATCAGCATTCCCTATCATACAATTATCGTCACCCGTGGACTCCTTTGCCACACCAAGTAAGATCCTCGCTCAGACTTACTTGTAACAAAGTGAAGGATGATCATCAGTCCTGAAACTACTCATGCTGAAGCCAACAGTATTTTCCCTCCTGAACTTTCCTGTGATACGACATACAAGTTCGTTACTCCCGACCTTCGCACGATACGACCAACAGGATTCTCTCTTAGTTTCCTAAAGTCACATGTCATGTCTCGAACAAGTTCTTCATATTTTGTTTCTGCAGTTGACAAGTATCTCCTTAGAACCAGTTGGGTGGCTTCTTGAAGCAATTGACTAAGTTTATTCCATTTTCATTTTCCCCTTTAACTTTTGTTGTCAAGGGAGGTGGATGACATATATATAATGAATAACACTTTCAAAGCTTTGTTGTTGTTTTTTCGTTTTTTTCTTGTAAGTGTAGAATTGTCTGAAATCTCTGTTAAAGTGCTATTAACCTTACTAGTGTCATTTATTTACATATATTGTGATAGTATGAGGGGAAACTCATCATGTAAAGGTTGACGTTGTAGCTGAAGTGGCTACAAAGTGGTGTTTATTGTTTTTGTCCTGACGAACCTGAGGAGAGGTACTCTACCTGAACACAAGTGTTGTTAACACAAGTGATGTGACAGATTTTGTTTAGTTGTCTTATATAATAAAGGATACTTGACATTGGTGTGTTGTCTTATATAATAAAGGAAACTGTAATTCTGTGTAGAAATCATTAAATAGTTAGATATTCCACGTTTTCCTGAGACATAGATGACGCATAATTCTAAACATAGAATTAGATCTTTCGATGAAATATATTAACATATTGCTCTCGTTTGTGTCCTAATGTACCATTATATAATTCCCCTTGTATATCAATATCTAAAACAGAAAACAGAATTCAAGCGGGGATTGTTCATCTTCCTCGAAAGCTCAGACTTGGGTGTCTGAATGTGTATGGATGTAACCAAGATGAGAAGAAAAGAGCGATAGATAATTTTTATGAGGAAAGAAATCTGGATGTTCTGTCTCTGAGTGAAACGACGCTCAAGGGTAAAGGGAAAGAATGTTTTGGAAACGCCTTGAAAGTAAAGTCAGGGGTTGGTGAGAGGACAAGAGCTAAGGAAGGAATAGCACTATTCCTGAAGCAGGAGTTTTGGGAGTGTATGATACAGTGTAATAAAGTAAATTCTAGATTGATTTGGGTAAAACTGAAAGTTGATGACCACAGATGGGTGATTATTGGTGCTTTTGCACCTCGCCATGAGAAGAAAGATCACGGTATGCAAGTGTTTTGGGAGCAGTTGAGTGAGTGTGTCAGCAGTTTTAGTGTTCAAGAGCGGGTATTAGCGATGGTTGATTTATATTCGAAGGTAAATAATGTGGCGGTTGAGGGTATAATTGGGTCGTATTGGGTATTCATTGTAATGAATGAAAATGGTAAAGAGCCTCTGGAGTTGGTGCTGAAAAAGAGTGGTGATTGGGAATAGCTGGATTGAAAAGAGAGATATGCACAAGTATACGTTTGTGAGTGGGAGAGATGGTCAACGGGTATTATTAGATTATGTATTAACTGACAGGCGCGAAAAATAGAGGTTTGTGGATGTAAATGTGCTTACAGGGGCAGCTGGTGGGATGGCTTATGACTGTTTTGTGTAGGTGAGGGTGAAGATTTATAGAGGTTTTCGAACAAGAGGAGACTATGTTGGAGTGAAGATAGTAGTGAGAGTAGCTGAGCTTGGAAAGGAGACCTGAGTAAAGGAATACCAGGAGAGACTGAGTGCAGAATGGCAAAAGGTGAGAACAAATGAAGTGAGGGGAGTGGGTGAGGAATATGAGGTATTCAGGGAAGCAGTGATGGCGTGTGCAAGAGATGCATGTGGCACGCGAAAGGTGGGAGGTGGGCACATTAGAAAAGGTAGTGAGGGGTAGGATGAAGAAATTAAGTTACTAGTGAAAGAAAAGAAGAGAGGTGTTTGGACGCTACTTACAGGGAAAGAGTACAAATAATTGGCAGATGTATAAGAGAAAGCGGGAGAACGTCAAGAGGAGGATGCATAGATTGAAATAGAGGGCAAATGAGAAGTGGATTGAGAGAATATCATGAAAATTCAGGGAAAATAGAAAGATGTTTTGGAAAGAGGTAAATAATGTGCGAAAGTCAAGAGAGCAGATGGGAACATCGGTGAAGATTGCAAGGGGGAAGTGATAACAGGTAATAATGGAATGAGTATTTTGAAGTATTTTTGAATGTTTGATGATAGAGGGGCAGATGTAAGATGTTTTGGTCGGATTGGTATGCGAAGTGAAAAAGTCATGGAGAGTGGTTTGGTGAAAGTATTGCGAAAAATGAAGTCCGGCAAAGCGGCGTGAGTGGATGGTATTGCAGTTGGATCTATGAAGAAATTGGGTCACTGTGTCGTTGATTGGTTGGTTATGATATTCATTGTATGTATGGATTATGGTGAAGTGCCTGAGGATTGGCGGAATGCATGTATAGTGCCACTGCAAAAAGGCAAAGGGTATGAAGGTGAGTGTTCAAACTTCAGAGGCATAAGTTTGTTGAGTATATCTGGTAAATTGTATGGGAGGGCATCGATTGAGAGAGTGAGGGTATGCACAGAGCATCAGATTGGAAAGGATTAGTGTGGTTTCAAGTATTTACTTTGATATATATGTGTGAGAAATACTTAGAAAAACAGATAGATTTGTTTCTGGCATTTATGGATCTAGAGAAGGCAAATGATAGAGTTGTTAGAAATGCTTTGTGGAAGGTCTTAAGAATATATGGTGTGGAATTTAAGCTACTAGAAGCAGTGAGAAGTTTTTTCAAGTGTTTAAGGTGTGTGTGTGCGAGTAGGAAGAGAGGAGAGTGCTTCGTTCCCAGTGGAGGTCGGTTTGCAGCAGGTGTGTGTGATGTCAGCATGGTTGTTTAAATTGTTTATGGATGGGATGGCGAGGCAGGTAAATGTGAGAGTCTTGGGAAGAGGGGCGAGTTTGCAGTTTGTTGAGGATGAGAACGCCTGGGAGGTGAGTCGTTGTTGTTCGCCGATGATAGAGCACTGGTGGCTGATTCAAGTGAGAAACTGCAGAAGCTGATAAATGAATTTGGAAAAGAGTGTGAAAGGAAAAAATTGAGAGCAAATGTGAAGAAAAGTGAGGTTATTAGGTTTAGCAGGATTAAGGGACAAGATAGTTGTGGGGTAAGTTTGAAAAGAGAAAAATTGGAGGAAATAAAGTGTTTTAGATATCTGGGAGTGGACTTGGCAGCGAATGGAACCATGGAAGGGTTGAGGAAGGGGCAAAGATTTTGGGAGCGATGAAGAATGTGTGGAAAGAGAGAACGTTATCTTGGAGAGCAGGAATGGGTATATTTGAAGGCAAAGTAGTTCGAACAATATTATATGGTCACACAATAATCATGTGACGCAGCAGCTTGCCGAGTATTGTGTGGTGTAGCTAATGGTGGTGGCACTCATGTAGCCAGCTCTTGGGAGCAGAACCAAAAGAATACCTATAGAAGAAGGAAAGTGATCCAACATTGCTGCGTAGCGCAAGGGGGTCAAGTTTGGAAGTTAGTCTGGGACAGTTTGCAAGTCGGATCGCTTTCGACTTGACTCCGTCAAATAAGGAAACAGAGCTAGAAGCATTCCAAACGTGGGGGCAGTACTCCACACAAGGACGAATTAATCCCTTGTGATGGCAGTTATGAAGGTGAAATCGCACTTCAGTAGTAGTACTTTAAGTTATATTTAACTTGCAGTTTATCTATACATGTGGCACTACTAGTTTCATGGAGACAATCCACCTCTTCAGGTGCCAATAATCAACAAAGTTATCTAAATACCGACATCACTACCGGGGCGGGGTACCGTCTGATGCCTACCCTCAAATACCACATACTGGCCTGACCGTCTGTGATTGTTAAAGGGGAAGAGTGGGGTGCCTTGTGGTTTGGGGGGAGGGGTGCCTTCTGGTTAGGAGGGGAGTGGTTGAGCCAGGGTAGGCAGATGCCTTTTGTACCAAAAAAGAATCTTTAGGCTTGTATTTGACAAATCTTTCATAATGATTTGATTGATAATTGGATGGGCTTTAAAGTTGCCTGGGGACAAATTAAAGATCTTAGTATTAGCAATTAATATGGACTCAGCTGTGTTACGTGTGGCTTAGTCTGCGTGTATAGGATAAGATACCACACTGGCCTGAGCCACCTTGACCGCTGAAAGGGGAGAGTGATTAAGGAGGGTTTGTCGGAAGGGTTGACCTGGGTAGCTGGGTGTGTCCAGGCCCACTTTTTTTTATGTTTTCGTTTTTTGTCAATTCTCTCATAATGATTTCATCGATGATAGGATGGTCTTTGAAGTTACCTGGGGACAAATTAAAGTTCTTAGTATTAGCAATCAAGATAGCCTCAATAATATTACGTGTAGCGTAATCTCCAGATGGATAAAGAATGACTGGGTAATTAAGATCTACTGGGTGATCTTTTTCATGACAGTGTTTAACGATCGCATTATTGTGGTCACCCCTGCGTATTAATTGCTTGTGCCAATAGCATGTATAGACTTATACATTGGCCAGACAGGAAAAACTGTAACTGAGAGACGCTATTGGCACAAGCAATCAGTTCGCAGGGGTGACCACAATAATGCTATCGCTAAACACTGTCATGAAAAAGATCATCCAGTAGATCTTAATAACCCAGTCATTGTTTATCTATCTGGAGATTATGCAACACGTTATATGACTGAGGCTATCTTGATTGCTAATACTAAGAACTTTAATTTGTTCCCAGGTAACTTCAAAGCCCATCTTACCATCAACGAAATCATTATGAGAGAATTGACAAAAAACGAAAATATAAAAAAAGTGGGCCTGGACACACCCAGCTACCCAGGTCAACCCCCCTCCCCCCCACGACAAACCATAAATCACTCTCCACTTCCAGCAGTCAATGTGGGTCAGGACAGTGTGGTATCTTATCCTGTACACACTGACTAAGTCACATGTAACACATTTGATCCCATACTAATTGCTAATACTAGGATCTTTAATTTGTCCCGAGGCACCTTTTAAGCTCATCCAATTATTAATCATTATGAAAGGCTTATTAAACACACCAAGCTAAAATAAATTTCTTTTTCTTGCCCAAAAGGTGCCTGCCTACCCTGGCCCAACCACTTCCCTCTTAACCACAAGGCATCTCACCCCCCTTCCCCCTAACCACATAGGCACTCTACTAATTCCCTTTAACAGTTGGCCAGTGTTTGGTCTCTGAGGGTTGCAAGTAGACGGTACCCCACCCAGGGAGTGATGTCGAGATTTAAATAACTTTGTTGATTATTGGCACCTGTAGAGGTGGATTGTCTCCATGAAACTAGTAGTGCCACATGTATAAATAAACTGCAAGTTAAATAAAATTCTAAGAACTAATGAAGTGCGATTTCACCTTCATAACTACCATCACGAACTAGTGTGATATTCATATACATATATATATATATATATATATATATATATATATATATATATAATTTACGAAAGAACACTTGATTCGGGAACATGCTGATGGCTGCCAACACAGAGAGAGAGAGAGAGAGAGTGGCGCGCGTAAGGTAAGGTCCCAGACCAAGCTGTGGGGGAAGAAGTCCGAGGCTCTTGTAAGATCATGAGACATGTGTCCTCTGTTGGTCGGTCCTACACGGGGAATCACGAAGTGTAACGCTGTAGCCCCCCCACCTCTCTCTCTCTCTCTCTCTCTCTCTCTCTCTCGTGTGTGTGTGTGTTATAGCGGGAGCGAGCAACAGTGGAAAGTGTTATGAGTCAGAAGGAGGGGCAGGTGGAGGGACGGGGGGGTTGGCATTCTCTCGGCTGGCGTGTTGGGCGACAGGTCTTCCCCACTGTGTTGCCCCGCCACACGCTATGGGTGTTGAGGCTATGGCTTCCTTCCCCCCACTCCCCTTCCCTTGGCTGGTGGTCCAGACTGGCGAGGTCTCACGGTCCGGGAGGGGGAATGGGGGGGGGGAGGGTTGGCTGGGCTGGGCTAGATAAGGGGGCTGCTCCTCTGTCCAGGCCAGTGGGGTCGTTCCGGCCTAATGGTCTTTCCCTGCCAGACGTATGGGGCAGTCTGTCGCCTCCTGTGGCCTCAATGAGAGGGAGAGAGAGAGAGAGAGAGAGTCACGAGGTTGAGCAGGAAGTGGACACGAGGCGGAGGCTACGGGGGTGATGACGCAAACACCAGCAGATATATTGTTGCGAGACATTATTCCTCTTCCAGTCTTTGTTCTTACCGAACGTCTTCAGGTTACCGGGTGTTATTTTACTGTGTAAGAAAGTGTTAAATAGTATGTGGATGAGACCTACGTATACACCGACATAGACGATGTGAGACGGAGACTCGTGTGTGTGTTGCTGTTGTGTGTGTGTAAAATCGTCGTCAAAAATGGTGAATTTTTATCCGTCTCGGTTCAACTCTCCCTCTTACGTAAACACGCTCGGCGCTTTATAGAAAAGCCTAGCGGGTTGTTGTTGGTTGGTTCACTCCTGGTGTCGTGTAATGCATAGGCTGTAGAGAGGACTGTCCAGGGAGAGGGAATGGGCTGTTATTTACATTGGTAAGGAGGTCAGCAGGGGAGAGGAGATAGGGGGGGGTGTCCGAGGTGACTGCAGACGAGCATTCGACGGGATGTCCTGCATATTGATTGATCGCACTCACTCGCCTCTCTCCACGCTTTCAGTAAAGTTGCACTCTCGCCCCAGCCCCGTCGTTATAAAGCGGAGGAATGCGGCAGACGCGAAGTATTCCATGTTTGTATATATATATACATTCTTGTGCGGTGATATTCGTGTGTAGATTATGGTACGTTGGATGTGGTTTCTTAGTTGTTATGTCTGGTGTAGATTGCATTATGTTTCTGCCGGATTTGGGCCCAAGATAGCAAGCCCCAGATGTTGAATTATGACCTGACGACGTTTGTTTTTGTGTGAAATTATGTTTTGTTCGGGTAATTTTTTACTGTTGACACCCGCAACGCGACGATGCCAAAGGAAATTCTCTTGATTGAGGTGGATGTGGTTGGGTAGGCTGGACGGAGGAGGAGGAGGAATGTGGTTACGGCAGGAGGGAGTATTGTCCCGTGTGGAAGGGAGCAACAGGTGTGTGTGTGTGTGTGTGTGTGTGTGCCGTGGATCGGGAGAATACGCGTCTGTCGCAACTCCTCCCCGTCTGGCCTGGCGGGCGACCGCCGCGGCGCGTCACGGCTCCACACATGACTACCTAGTAACACGAGTTCCTCAAGGGCCACACTCACCCTCCCCACACACACCCCTTCACCACTCCCCCCTCTGCCATCCATCCCCATTCGTAACCCCCTTCCTCCCCACCCCACCTTTCCCCAACATTCCTATCCTCCACCTCCTCCCGGTTTAATCTCTCAAGTTGTTGGAGAAAGTGATGGTGGTTGTCGTGGTGGTGGCGGACGAGGAGAGGGGTAGGTATATCCTCTCACCCTTCACAGTCCCTCCTCGATTGGTAGTCGACCGGGTAGAAATCCGTGTGCGGGGACCGACCGACCGTCCGGCGGAGTTTTATCGCATTCTGGCTGGACTCATGGCGGATCAGATACGTCTTTCCTGTCCCAGGTAGGGCGACCCCCGAACACCAGCTGACGACCTTAGAGCACTGATAGTGTGACCTTATATCATGGCGACACGACTGTAGACGATCTGTATCGTTGTTGCTCAAGGGTCGTATCGTATCCTTGGAAGGTCGTACCGTTTAGGGTTCTTTGTAAGGAACGTCGTGCCGTCCGATGAAGAGCCAACTTGTAACAAAAACTATCTTGACACTTTTGTCAGGAAATCTGGCACAACGGACGAAGATTTGACAAATGTTCTAGGGTCGTGTGTGTGTGTGTGTGTGTGTGTTTATAGAAACATTAGGAAAAAGAAGCACTAGAATTCTGAGCGCTATCGTGTAGTACCACTTCTTCAGAGTACTACCTAATACTCGAAATCGCTCGGGATTCTCTCGTTTTCTTTTACTTTTGGTGGTGTTGCATTTATGAAGTACATTAATTATACAATGTAGAGTACACTGAAAACAATTCTTCATATATATCCATTTCGAGAGTAATCACTATGCAGAGCAGCAACCATCATTAAGAAATGCGTAGACGTTATGTTAATTTTGAAATCTATCGAATGTCCGTGAAGATATATCTTATCAATTGTTAGGTGTACTTTTGGAAATGAGAAGGATGACTATATTGATTCGGAAATTAATTGGAAACAGGTGGCGCTAAAGAGGACACAGTGCACGAAAGGTCCAGTAGCTAGGCTTCAGTATTGGAAATACGTTATAGGTTACATAGTGAGAAAAGTGTCACCATGGTTTGGGTAACAACGAATGATTTGGCAAATTACATGTTAAGTGAAGTTTACGACGACAGTGATTGGATTACGTATCAAGATGAATAACAAAAGAACTATATACAATAAGCAGAGTTATGATACTTCTCAAGTATCCGAAGAACATTGTTTTGTATGAAATGTTTGCACGTTACTTGTAATGTTTGGCAGGAATCATCTCTGAACTCGCTGATTTTACAAGTATCTAGTATGTAATGCTCTTAGTTGTGGGAACGACTTTGTTGGCTAAATTTACATTTGGTCTGTTCGCTGTCAACAAGGAGGGGCAAACTCCCATTGAGTATCTTTAGCACAGCCTAAGTCGGGATGGAACACAGGGAAAGTGGTCTCTAAAGCCCAGCATGAGTGATTTGGTTATACCCGTGTCGTGCTCCCGACACAAGCAAATTACAGTATTAATGAAGCGAGTTTAACGCAGTTAATGAGGAAAGAGAATCACTTACAATGAGACTAATCGCACTTAAGAGATTTCAACATATTTAAGGGCCATAAGGATAGCAGATAGTTCCGTTTAGAGTTTGGATACCCAGTTACTGAGTCCGAGTCCCAGGTTATTATAAACACCATGAGTATGTGTTAACGACAGTAGCACTACCGGCAGCGCCTTTTTTTTTTTTTAACCATCCGTATAAATCAGTCAGTGGTCGTGGCTTCAGATTGGTAAGGAACATTATTTGGTAATGAGCGTCATTATGTACTCTTTAACACTAAATCAGGCTGTGACCCGAGTAGATGGTTAATTTCCTTTTGGGCAGGATAGTGCGATTGTTGTCTCATGGTAAAGTTCCTGCACGCCATACATTCTAAGCCTATTCCCAGTTGTAGTGACCCATCTGGATGGATGTCTCCCGCCTGGGAAGTTCTGGAAGGCTTCTTTACGTGGATCTGGATGTTTTGCGTGAGCATCTGGATCCCAGTGGTAAGACTGATTTCATTTATTGTCTCGTATACTAGGAATACCAAGCTCTTTCCTTATGTTTAGATACTGTGTTGTTTTAGGGCAGCCGAGAATGATTCCCATAGCTTCATTTTGTATTTTCTCAAGCATTCCAAAGCTTCCTTCGGGCGTTAGCTCAAGCGGAGGCGCAGAATCTTCAGTCATGGAACGGACATGTCAGGCTATGTACATCATTTTAACAATCTGACATTGGCCCCTGACTGAGGACTGGGGCCAGCTACAGCCCTGAGTGGCTTAAGCCACTCTCTGTCTCTACATTGGCGGTTAAGTCTCGCTACAACAGCTCCAAGCGTTGGTACCTCTTAACCCAAGATACCGGTGCCTTTATACATAATAAATCTGGGACCCGTTATGTAACCGGCTCTCTCTAGTGACACCAACTCTTTCAGGGGGACGTCTGTTGAGGATTTCGGCTTTGTCAGCAAAGACGACATGTGTTTGTTACATGGTCGAGTAAAGTGAGTGTATTGTTATACCCCGGAGGTGTTAATCATCATATCAGCACAGCTGAGGTGGTGGTTGTCCCCATACTAGGCAAATGGCTGTATGTTATACTGTAAGTGGTGCAGGAAGATTTACGGAAAACACTAAACTAGAAAGAAAATATAATTTAGCTTTAAAATTTCAGTGTATGGTATAGTCCTTCACATGTATGTACTCAACAATTAATTTGACGCTAATTGATTGGCTGTAGATGTGTGTGTGTGTGTGTGTTAGGAGGCGGTCGGTCGAGCTGTGGTTGCGGGGTGAGATATGAGCGTTGGCTGGTGTAGTGTGGTTGGAGCCAAGCGAGGAAAACTATAAGTACACTCGCCCCACTTGACTGGCCTCTACTGAGGTGAGGCGTGATGTGCTGTTCCTGGTGTCGGTCTGTGTCCGACCAGGTGCACCTGCCAGCTATTGTAACGGACGTGGTCTGCCGTGGACTAAGTCCTCGGGAGAAATGACCATCATGATGATATTGTCACTGAGTGTTTGATAATGAACACGTTGTCTGGAGTTCAAGTTTTGTTTTCCTCGCAAACACAAATGAATTGAATAACCGTTTGCGAAGTGAATATTAAGATAAAAGCAAACAGTTAAACTGTATCTGTTTAATTCAAGAGAAGGTCTCAGGGAATGGACAGACGGGAGTGGTAAACAGAGAAGGATGTGGACGTGATTTAAGTTGCCCTCTGTCGTCTGATCCTGTCCACACCACACACCGCTGGGTGCTCTGTGCTTCCTCTCATACCCATGGGTAAATCATGTCGACGTTTGAGCATGGACCCGTCTCTCTGGCTTGATCCGCCATGGGCCTATTATTCAGAAGGCTTTATTTGGCCTAAGTTTTATCCTGACAAAACTGTTCTTGTAATAGTGTTTGGGTCTGAAGGCCATATAGCTTAGCGGGAGTGGATGGAGAGAAGCATAGAGAGCTTTTGTAGTTATTATACATTTGACAAAGGAGAGAGACAGTGTGGCCATCCACCGTCCTCTTCTCTGCTCACGACCTCACCGGTCCGCAACATCCGTAAACCACGGGTGAGTCGTCATAGGAACTGAAATCCGTCCGTCAACCGTCCACCTAGGCTGTGTTGGTGGGATGGCGGCGCCTGTGTGTGTGTGTGTGTGTGTGTGTGTGTGTAAAAGATTTGCCGGGTCTAAGCCTGAGACGGACTCCTGTCAGTTACGGTACGTTCTTGGGGTGCCATTACTGGCGCTGGTCGTGTGTGTGTGTGTGTGTGTGTGTGTCTGTCTGTCTGTCTGTGTGTGTGTGTGTGCGTGTGTAGGAGTATGGGTGGCATAGACTATGGTGGTGCACTTGCTCGCGCCACACACTATTAATCTCCATCGACTCTTGAGCTGCAGCTAAACCTCCCCACATATGTTATCTATCACACGTCACCCACACTCGTTTTCGTGTTTGAAAAAAATGTATCGATTTTTCGTACACTTTGGCCTTGGGTTCGTTGAAGGCAACGGCCGGATGAAATTACGTGGTTAGGTCTCTTTGTACAGCACGAAATGACTGAAGGCTCTGACGAATTGATCATCATTGAGACTTTGGCAAAGAGAAATATATTATAGGCTCTTCTGTTTTCAAAAAGTGTCTTTCAGTTTTGTCAAAACTACTTTTAATTCGTTTATTTGTTGCCTGGTATGAATTGCATGTTCTCCGTAAATTCGTGTATAAGGGGAGAAAGCGCCTATGACGCGGGCAGCACACCTGTATTCGTCACACTGAGCTCCTGAGTGAAGCCTCCGCGTGATCATCAGGTGGTCGACCCCTGATCGTATTCGTATAGTCCTTGTGTGTTGATGGCGTCGCCCTCTCCATGTTGCACATTCCCGAACGTTCACACGGTCACCGAGTGTGACCGCTTCCGGTGCAAGCAGGCTTACCGGACCTCTTACTTCCTTCCTTCCCCCTACTGTTGAGTTCACAAGCAGCCAGTGTGTCAGGCGTGCACACACACACACACACACTCACACACACACACACACACACACACACACACACACACAGACTCATCTGACCCGGTTATCGCCTGCTTTAAGACGCAGAGAAAGGTCAAAAGTTATAATCGCCCCAGATTCTGGAGAGGGGGAGGTCACTAGGGAGGGGGTTTATGGGGTCGTGACTCGAACCCCCTCCCCCCCAAGTCAGTCAGGGTCAAGGGTATGGTGAGTACTGAGTGATGAGTGAGGAGGGTGTGTGTGAGTGCACACTCTCTGTTCCCCCCCCCCCCTGGTCGGGTCAGGTGAGGAGTGTGGGTGGAGTGGTCTGCATCAGCGGGTGGGGGTGTTGGGGAGAAGGTCGGACTGTGGTGGGGATGTGTTGATCGTGCAGCCACTACCACCCGGGTCTTGGCTGCGACCGACCTTCAGCAACACGTGCCAGCAACGCTTCATAAATATTCCAATAAATATGTGATTAAAAAACTTATAAATCCCAAAATATCCGGGCATTGCTGGGGTGGGAGGTGTTGTATGGGGGGTCTCATAATCATGGAGTGAAAATAGCTATTTACGTTATTTTCCACTAACCGGTTGACTAGGAAAGACTTTGTACTTCAAAAATTACGTGTACTGGTATGGCTTAACATCATTAACTTAAGCTACGTAATTGACCACTTCAACGCCCAAACAACCAAACAACCTCCTTCAGTAATGTGACAGAGGGAATGTCCGTCACGCGCGGAAAGTAACGAGTCCGGTTATGTGCATTGTGTCCCGTCTGGCCTTAGAATATTTTGCCCAAATACCAAATTCACCGAAGCTGATGACGCCACTTCTTCTTGTAATCATTTTTGCTCTTAGCGTCAGCGGGTCTTTAGATAATTACAGTTTGTTGGTGAATATATAGAACTGGAAACTGACTCGTAGTGTTACTCTCATTTTAGAGGCAAGGTGGCAATTGCACCAGCTTCGGCGGTGTAGGGTTGACACTCCTGGTGTTGGGTAGATCGGGTGTTCCCGTGTGTTGATACGACACGTATTTTGCCTCGAGAAGTGTGTGTTGGCTACACCATAGTTCCCTTCTGCACACGGAACTATTCTTGAGCGCGACCTTGCAACTCTTGAGCACGGCCTTTGAGCCTATGCGGCAGTGCAAGCCCCTGGAGCACGACATTTGAACATGACGTTAATAATACCCTTGAGCATGACTGTAAAATATCCTCAAGCACGAGCTTTGAGCATGACGGTGCAACCCTTGAGCACGACCTTTGAGCATAAGAGTGCAACCCTCGTGCACGACCTTTGAGCATGAAAGATACACCCAGGAGCACGACGCTTATAACCTTATTCATAATGGTATGCAGTTGTGAGTGTCAGGGGCAGGGCTCCTCCTCAGATTGGTAATTTTAAGACTGCAGAAGTACAATTTACAGAAATACGACTCATCATGAATAAATTATTTATGAGGAAAACCGGTAATCACTGTATGATTTAAGACACGAATGGTTGGTTAACTGTGCTTCGCGAGCCAGTCAGCACTTTCTTGCCCCCGATTTTTTTTTTCATGCAGTGCTTAATGCGTCGTTGTCTGTGTACAGTGACATGAATAAATATATTCATGTTTCAGTTCAGAGATATGAGAGCATGAAACGCAGTCCGTAAACTGGAGCAAGGAACTCCTGACTTCGTGACGGTCTTAAAACTCAGTTAGATTAGCCTAGTTAAAACTAACTGTCAGTATCCTTCAAGTTACAGGGTTATCCTTCAGTTATAGACTAATTTATTCCTGAAAATTGGTTACATGCATTTTGCAATTTTGATCATCACTGTCGAGTGTTTGAGTAAACTCGAGGTCCTAGTTAACCGCATTTACTGGTTTCTTTTTCCATGATGGCTAAGCGTCAGCTGGTGACTCTGGGCACCCACACTAGTCGTAGACTCCTTAATCTTATTTCCTTTTTTTCTCTGTGAATATCGGGAATGTCTGGTTCCGTGGAGGTGGTGAAAGTTGGCACAAGGTGTGGCGGCGTGAGCAGCAGCAGCGGCAGCCGTGGCTACAGCTGGCGTCTGCGAGGCCGACGTGTGGTCACGTGTCTCCCTCCTCCCCCAAACGCTGTTGCCATATCGTGGCTCGCCATATTTTAACGCAAAAGATTTGGAGAATAAAAGATCAGGGAAAGATAGCGGGGTTATCAGTGAGCTCGTTATCATAAGCTTCTGTAGACTCGTTCAACACGGCTTCCAACACATGTGGTGATCGTGGTAAAGCAGTGTACAACACGGAACGACATTTATTACCGAAAAGATATTGGTAATGGTCTTGAAATTTTACTAGTTTTGTCGTATGTATGCAAAATAATAATCTATCAAGATTTTAGTGTTTAGGATTTTGACACTAAAGAGGTCACGTAGGAGTGTGGATGACTCTGTAACTCTGGCAACATATTTTGCATAATGCTTTAGTTCCGTTTGGCATGTATCACATCTTGTTTTGTGTATCATCTGTACCTGTTTGATTAACCTTGTACTGCAAATATGCAGGGAGACTAAGGGTTTGATATTTGATTTTTTTTAGTCTTGTTTCTCTAAACTGTTTACTGTAGCTTTTTATGTACAGGATGGTTAGAGAGGACAGGAAGAAGAGGTGGGACAGGGGAAGGGATAGTTTGAAATGGAAGAGGAGACTGAAGTGTGTATAGTGAGTTTTTTTTTATCTTGCGTCTCTCTCTCTCTCTCTCTCTCTCTCTCTCTCTCTCTCTCTCTCTCTCTTTACCGCTACTGGCCGCCTGGATATTGGCATACTAATTAGCGACACCTATGCCGTGAGCCAACACTTCACTGGCTGTCAAGTTTCACTCTTTATGCCAAGGTTTGCTGTCTTTTCTTTATTGCCTCACCCACACGGGGAGTGCTGGCATTGGATCCACAGACACAATCTTCTCTCCATCTCCCACTTAACGACACGCAGCTCGCGCGACACACTCGTAGTAATCAGATTTTTGCATCTCTCTCTCTCTCTCTCTCTCTCTGCAAAATCTTGTCGTTAGTCCACGTTAAGTGAGCGCTCGTCCACAAACGTAGTCTCGGCGTCTCACCTAGCGCTTATCGACACATAACGCATGACTCGTTCTTCGTAATTCTACATATATTTTCCTGCGGTGAGTGCTACGCGCTATTGCCCAATCTGATGGCACACTCTCTTTCTGCGAGGGATGAAGTAAATTGGAACGATGGGGGAGGACAGCGTGCTGTCAGTGCAGTGAACCAAGGCATGTGAAGCGTCCATGGTAAAACATGGAAAGGTGTGTGGGGCCTGGATGTGGATAGGGAGCTGTACTGTCGGTGCATTCATAGCACATGAGAGATGGGAAATGGATGTGAGCGGATTTTCTTTGTCAGTTTCCTGACGCTACCTCGCTGACGCAGGGGACGACGATCGGGTGTGTGGGAGAAAAGAATTTTTTTTTTTGTTATATCTTTTTTTCTTTTCCTTCATGTATTGCACATGACAGCTAGAGAATGGATGTGAAGAAATACGGCCTTTCTTCCTTTGTTCCTGGCGCTACCTTGCTAACGCGGAAAATGATCAAAGATGAAGGAATATATATATATATATATATATATATATATATATATATATATATATATATATATATATATATATA
>JAYMFT010417411.1:0-17849 GCA_038088735.1 Panulirus argus | reverse complement strand
TATATATATATATATATATATATATATATATATATATATATATATATATATATATATATATACTGTTAAAGACCAATTTTTCTTCAATTTTTCACTTCACACATTTTGCTTTAACAGATAAAGTGTGAATCCTATATTCATTTTCACTTCATTCTTGAAAAACACGAGACGTTTTGGGCAAAAGACCTCCGCCCATATTCAATCAAATTGATTATAATGATATAACACAATATAAAGAACAAAACAGAAATGACTCACATCTTGAAATGTTACAAATGAGAACATTGACATGGATAATATGTTGACTTGTGAACCGTGTTCCTTGGAGTTCACGAATGGTAGTGTGATCAGTTGGGGGGGAGGTGTGTGTGTGTGTCAAACTTGTTGGATCAACTGTTGGGGGATTTGCATGAGGTCTCCTCACCAAGGAAAGTCTAGTGGAGGTAGAAAGGGGTCATTTTAGGTTTGGTGGAATAACTGTACGTAGAGTCCTAGCTTGTCCTGTGCTTTGATGATTTATGAAGGGATTATCTCTCTTATGTACATTGCATCTGTTATCTGCAGTCTTATTGGGTTGTAGTAATGTTTCTGTATTATTGTGTTTTCAGTAAGATGCTGACAAGTGAGATTCACGCTGTTGTTGTTGCATTTGTAGTTTAGGGCCAAAGTTTTGAAGATGAAGGGTTAAAGGTCGAATGAGTGATGTAGTAGTCACACTAATGTGTATTTCAAGTTGTTTTCAAATTTACAACTTCAACTGGGCAAGTGTACTTGTAAACTAAACTTGTTGACTGCAATGAATTACTGTTCTGTTTGAGGTTGTTTCTCATAATTCAATCATTAGTTCTCTTGTTGTTGCAGAAAATGATGATACTGAGATGATCTTCCATGATGCTGCAGATAATGTTCCTATTTATAATATTCTGCAGGCTGCATTCATCAGTCTGGTAGGCATGAGACATCTGGTTTTTGCAGAAAACACAGTGAACAGTTCCAGGTTGTTGTTAGCTGCGATTAACTAGTTGAGTTTGGAGGAACACACTTGTCTCTTTATCAATGATTTATTAGGAACCCCTTTGATAACTAAAATTTGCTTAACTCTAGCGATTTCTTGGTCAAAAAGGTCCCATGACGAACAGCTTTTGTACGCACAACTTAGATAGCCTCCAATAACGTTTAATTTGTACCTCTCTGGGCACTCACTTCCAGTCTTCAGACACTTTCCCAAATCGGAAGACCTATGATGAACACTGGTTAAATATTCCCGCCATGAGCCAAGATGCTTACATTAAGAAAGGGGATCTTGTTGTCCATACCCAATTTATAAGTGAATCTCAAGACAGATATCTCCTCCATAGCCTTCTGTAGTTTTTGTGGTCAAGCAAATGTTAGTTAACATTGGTTTTTCTAAAAAAATAATTGATAAAGAGACAAGTGTGTTCCTCCAATCTCAACTAGTTAAGGAGGAAGTTCCAGAAGTCTGGTCCTTGGGGCAGAGGTTGGGAGACCTGCAATGTGTAACAGAGAGAAATTACTGTTTACAAAGAAATCAGTTGGGCTGCTTATCCTAAGGTAGTTTTAGGCTCCCTGAACACTGATTCATAGTTTTTTTTATTTTGCTCACCTCCTGGAAAACATCTATGTGTGTCCACACTTCCATTCTTTGTGGGTCAGTGGAACCAGTAGTCTTTAATTTGCATTTTGCATATGAGAAACTGTATTCAATTTTTTTTTCTATTTCTCTTATAACTCTTCTTTCTTTTCCCTGAGGTCTCATGTGACTTCCTGAGTTCAGAGTTTATTTTTGTCAGTAGCTTTGGTGTCTTTTTTCTGAGGGGTAAACTGGCTTTTTTCAAGCCTGCAATTCATTTTTGTCTTTCATACACGAAGCAAATTTCTCATTTTACTCCAGACCTTTTGCATCACTTTCTCACTGGTATATGTGTCTGTTACAAGTTATGAGTGCTTTTGTGGTCATATATTCAACCTATTTCTCTGGTGTTTTGGTACTAAGCAGGGTTTTATTTATATATGTTTATATACTATCAAATCTGAAAAAAATGAATTCATTTCCTTGCTGGCATGTGTTCTTCCCTGGTGGTTTAGCATCCTTACTTGTTTTCATTTCAATTAAGTTGTGATCAAAGTGGAGTGTTTTTGGGATTGTGACATCACTGAGTAGGTGGAGTAAATGCAGTGTTTTATTTCTTCTCGTGGGTTCCATTATTTGCTGTAGGAAAACTTGACAAGAGCCAAAATTATTCCTTTTCTGCTATTGTTCAACCTAGCTGCTTCTGGCATGATTTTCAGCCACAATGCTGTTTCCAACCTATTTTCATGTTATATGACAAATGTTAAGTTCCCTTGGAAGATCATTTTTTTTCTTCCCTATCCCCAGGGTAAAAATGACAGCTGCTACTATTACTACAACTACAACTACTACTACTACTAACAATAATAATAATCATAATTGGGATGATAGGGTCTGGGAAGTGAGTCTATTGTTGTATGTTTACAATAAAGCACTGGTGGCAGATTCAAGTAAAAAAAAACTGCAAAAGTTGCAGACTGAGTTTGGAAGAGCATGTGAAAGGAGAAAGTTGAGAGTAAATGTAAATAAAAGCAAGGTTATTAGGTACAGTGGGGTTCAGGGACAGGTTGGTTGGTGAGTGAGTTTGAATGGAGAGAAATTGAAGGAACTGAAGTGTTTTAGATATCTACGAGTGGACATGGCACGGCATGGAACCATGGAAGTGAAAGCGAGTCACAGGGTGAGGGAGGGGCGTGTGCTAAAGAATGTGTGGAAAGAGAGATCGTTATCTGAAAGGGCAAAAATGGGTGTTTGAAAGTACAGTAGTCCTAACAATATTATATGGATGCAAGGCATAGGCTATAGTACGGCTGTGCAGAGAAGGGTGAGTGTGTTGAAAATGAAATGTTTGAGGACAAGGTGGTTCAATCACATAAGCAATCAAAAGGTATGAAAGAGATGTGGTACTAAAAAGTGTGTGGCTGAAAAAAGCTGAAGAGGGTGTGCTGAAATGGTTTGGATATATGGAGAGAATGAGTGAGGAAAGGTAAATAAAAAGGGTATGTGTCATAAGTAGAGGAAACAAGGAGAACGAGGAGACCAAATTGAAGACAGAAGAATGGAGTGAAAAAGATTTGAGTGATCTGGGCCTGAACATACATACAGGAGGGTGAAAGGTATGCATGGGATAGAGTGAACTGAATGATGTGGTATACAGGGGTTGATGTGCTGTCAATGGAATGAAACAAGACATGTGAAGCATCTGAGGTGAACCATGGAAAGGTCTGTGGGGCCTGGTTGTGGATAGGGAGCTGTGGTTTTGGTATGTTACATATGACAGATACAGAATAGATCTGAAGAGATGCGGCTTTTCTTCATATGTTACTGGCACTACCTCACTACTGTAAGAAATGATGATCAAGTATGGAAGAAAAAAAATAATGAGATAGGAGACAAAGAATACTACCCATTTATCTTTTACGATAGGAGACAAAGAATACTACCCATTTATCTTTTACATGTCATAGAAGGCAACTAAGAGGGGCGGGAGCAAGGGGCTGGAAATCCTTCACTCCTGTAAATACTTTTCAAAAGAAGGAACTGAGGAAAGAGCCAAGTGAGGATACTTTTTCCTTTAAGGCTCAACTGTCTGTTTTGCAACCTACCATGCTTACATGGGAGACAATAAGTATGAAAGAAAGATTAAAATAAAAATAACATTACTACTAATACTAATAATAATAATAATAATTCCACTCTGCTTCTCACCTTTTGCTTTAACAAGGTAGTACCAAAAACAGACAAATAATGGCATCATTTCCCCATATTCCCTCTCTAATTGTCATGTATAATGCACCAAGACCAGTGCCCACCATCCACATGTCAAGCCCAAGAGACCATTCCATGGTTTCTCCTAACACTTCATATGCCCTGGTTCAGTCCATTAATGGCACATTGCCATTCACATACTAGATAATGCAGATGGCACACATAAATCCAATAAATTGTATGGTAGTAGAGAATGTTCAAGAGATGGGGCAAGAAAAGAGTGATAACTGCCTTCTCACTGAATACAAACAAGTAATAATCCCTTAGATGCCTCTCATTCTCCTGATTATTCTCGCTACAATACGTCAAAGTCACTATCACTCCATATTTCTATCTCCTTAATCATCCCCTCCTCCTTGCTCCTTCCACTTCTGACAGACACCATATATCCTCTTACATAACATTCCCAGAGTCTCAGGGAAGGTGACTATCCCATCCACCCTAGGTCCTGAGGTCTCGGTGTACTTTATGCTAGCACCAAACAGATTTATAGTTTTACTATAAAACAAGTAATATCTGAGATAAATATACTATTTCTTTACTATATAATCATGAAAAATCTATATCATCTAGAATCTCCTTTAAACTAACATTCATTTCTATACTGGATCACTGAGAAAAACTACTAATTCTATACGTGTATATGTAAAAAATTATAATTTCTACATCATTTGTACATGTAAAAAATTATAATTTCTACATCATTTAAAGAAAACAAAACTAATCAATTATACTGTCAACAAATGTCATTGAAATTAAAGCTTGCATAAAGACATGAGGATATACAATGCAGAAACAACCCACCCACCTGCAACTCGGTTCTCGAAGTATATCTACACCCAGTAGAGATAATATATGATTATCGATAATCATTTTTAAATTCATTGGCATGCAAACACTTTTCACAACATAACACTCATGTATCAGTGCTAAAAATGCATTAAAAACAAATGTACATATGTAAACACACTGTCTACATCCATAAGGTTCCACTGTTCTGAGAGAACTGAGACAACGTGGACACGTGCCAAAGGCATGATGAAAGATTCAGTAACCACTGATGCAAATGACATGCATAAAACCCAGTGATACACAATAAAGACATCAAACTTACATACAATACTTCACCTGCATGTTCTTATATGAAAACTCATAGAATGTAAATCTAATGATTTGTGCATTAATTTATGAAAACACTGAGACTTATTCCATCTTCATACATCCTCTCAATAAATAATGACCATTTAAGCACTCCCTGGTCAGCTCCCTTAATCACACTCCACTTATGGTTACACCTCTCTCTCACACTGCCATTCCTTATGTGATCAACCTAGTTCACACCACATACTGTTCTCAAGCATTTCATTCCCAACATGTCTAACCACTTCTGTTATTTTGCATTCAGGTTCCAGACTCTCATCCATACAACACTGTTGGAACTACTATCTTCAAACATTCCCATCTTTGCCCTAACCGACACTGACCTCTTAAGGCTATGTGCTTACAATGCACCAAAGACCTGGCCCCCCTCTCCACCCTTTTGGCTCCATCCACTACCAAGTCCACTCTCAGACATCTAAAGCATTCCACTTCCTCCAGGACCTCCCTATTTAGTCTTAAACAGTCCTGTCGCATTTCCTGACTCTTTTCTTTTAAACACTCCCCCATATCCTGTCACCCGCTTCTGAGGTGTCTTCAGTCGGCCATCAGAAATGAGTCATCTGCAAACAGCAAGTGATTAAGCTTCCATACCCCTGCACCATGGTAAGCCAAACACCAGCCCCTTGCTCTAAGACCCAGGCATTCACCTTCCTCACTGCACCATTCATAAATAGCTTAAACAACTATGGCAACAGAATACATCCTTAACACAGACCCAGCTTCATCAAGAAGCACCCACCCTCCTCCCTTCCTCCTTGAACAAATTCCTCATTGTCCCTGTCAAAACTTCTCTGCATATAATAAGTTTCCAATAACCCATATATTTGTAGCACCTACCACAAAGATTCATAAATCCTACACACACTTCATGTTCTTTCTCCCATTATTTCTTAGACTAATTCCTCAAGGTAAACACTTGGTCTATATGGCCTCTAAATCTCCCAAAGCCTCACTGCTCCTCCCTAATCAGATGTTCTGTCCAAGCTACTATCTTCACAATCACCTTCTCCCATGTATTTAAAATGATCAGTTTTGTCCCTCTTGCCTTTATATCAAGCAATCTACCAGTCCTCTGACAGTCTGGGCCATACAAACAATCAAAAGGCAGACTAAACAATCAACAACAATGTCATCCACTTTCTTGAGAAACTTGACAGCAATTCCATCCAAGCCTGTTGCTTTTCCACACTTCATCTTACATAGGCTGTCACCTTTCTTGAGAAACTCACCCGTAATGCCAAGCCACACTTCATCTTACCCCAGGCTTTCATGAACTCCTTTCTTTTCACCAAACCATTTGGCAAGACTCTCACTCCACATACCACCTTATCCTAAAAACACCATATCTGCAACCCTATCATCTAACATTCAAAAGTACTTCAAAAATAATCAACATATTCAAAAGTCCTCCACTTTTTTTTTCTTTTTTTTTTTTTTTTTTTGTATCTTCTTTGTCTTATATCACCTCTTCTGCTCTCTTCTCTGTCATCCCCATTTGTTGGGATCCCTTGATTTATGTATCTGATTTATGCCATTTTAGAAAAACACACTTGGTCCATTTACTTTTTTTATATTTACACAGGCTTATGTTTGGAATAACATGATCATCATAGGGCTAGCAGCACACTGGTGTGGCACTGACAGTGCCATGTGAGGAGAGCACATATGCATGGCATGGATACAGTCTACATTTGCATAATTGGTTAACATTACAGCTTATAGTCACAGAGTGCTAAGCATATTTTGCTGAAGAAAACTGTAAAATGCATGTTTTGACTCTTGAATCATGCCACCAAAGCATCTTTTAAATTTTCCTGTTACCTGTGATGCTATAAAGCGTAAAGCCATCACCACTGAAGTTAATATGGTTGTGCTCAAATGATATGAGAAAGGTGAACAGACAAATGATATCAAGTGTGCCCTTAAACTTTGAGAATCTACTTTACGGACTTACCATGATGGAGAAGAGTCAAAGGAGAGTGTCAAGAGTGGAACAGTAATCAGTGCATCGAAAACCTTATATTCCAAAAGTTTGATAGTGGAATGCAGAACATATGGATATAATAGCAAACCCATGAAAATGTTCCCTTCAGCATGCAAGCAATACAAGCAGAGGCCCAAAGTATATATATGATGATTTGGCAGCGGAAGAAGAACTAACCAAGATATATCTAGCAATTCCTGGTTGATTCGCAAGTTTTAGGTAATGCTACAATTACCACAACATCAAGAAGACTGAATAGGCTGCTTCTGCTGCCAAAAATTTCCCAGAAACCCTTAAGACCATTATCAAGGAAGGCAATATTCTCCTAAGCAGATTTTTAATGTAGATGCTACTGGATTATCCTGGAGGAGATTGCCTTCGAGAATGTACATTTCCCATCAAGGAAAGACTGCATCAGGATTCAAAGTTTGTTATTTTCTGTTTTTCTTAACAGAATTCAAAAAGTATTGTACATAAACTATGGTATCTTATATTTCCTGGTACATATATATTGTTTTTCACTGGTATGATATCTCATGGATTCAAAGTTTGTTATTTTCTGTTTTTCTTAACAGAATTCAAAGAGTACTGTATTTATACTATGGTATCTTATATTTCCTGGTACATATATGTTGTTTTTCACTGGTATGATATCTCATGGATACCTCACAGAGTCTTCAAGGGGTCTTCACCCCAAAAAGCATGGGCTGGGCCCAGGTTGTTCCATTGGGTCATTGGACAACCAAGCAGTTGGGAGCCAAAGCCCTCAGGCCCACTTAGCCCCCACAGCCAGGCTGGTCTGGTACACTCTACAGGTATTTGTTCAGTGCACTAATGAAAAATTTGTCTACCAAAAATTGTCGTCATAGTTACTGGTTAAGACGTAAGATGGTAGAGAGTTCCAAAGCTTCTAGGTGCAGAGAAAGAAACAGTTCTCAGAAACACTCAAAAACACACTCTTGAGTTGCTAACACCCAAACAGTAATCATGCGACACAATAGCTTGTCAAGTATTATGTGGTCTGGCTAATGATGAGGGTACAAGCAGCCAGCTGTCAGAAGCAAAAACCAAAGTAATACCTGAAGAGCAAAGAAAGTGAACCAGCATTGCAGTGTAAGGCGAGTGGGTCAAAAGTTTTAAGATTAGCCAGGGACCAGGGAAAGTTGATAAGTTGAACCATTTTTGACTCAGCTCTGCTAAGGATGCAGTGCTAGAAACATTGTAATCATATAGAAGAAAAGATATTTCAACATCTAATAACGACCCCAAGTTTCTTAGAACCAGACAGTTACTTCCATAATATGAGGTTTACAAGACACCATGGATGTATAGTCATAGCAAGTATGTTCAATGAGTTTAAAGGTGGAATTACATTTCTGTCAGAGGAGAGAGGAAAGTTGCACAAAATTTTCAACAGAGAGATGGGGAGAAACTGGGCAAGAAACATTAACAAGACAGGTAAGGATATCACCTGTAGATCTCGCCTTACAGTGATCATAGAGAAGACTGTGAGATTCACGATGTCTGAGAATAAGAAAGTCGAGGAGGAATTAAAAGACTTTGAAAACAGCATTTGTCAAAGCACCAGGTTGACAGTTACATGGGTTAGAACAGTCACCCTTCTCAGGGATAGGATGTGTCAATGCATGCTTTAAACAAGAGAGAGAGAGAGAGAGAGAGAGAGAGAGAGAGAGAGAGAGAGAGAGAGAGAGATTTTTGCCATTCACTAAGAATATATCATCTGTTAACACAGTCCTGCATCTCCATCATCAGTAGTAAATACTAATTAATAATGAAAATAAAAATAATAATAATAACAACAACAATAATAATAATAATAATAATAATAATAACAATAATAATAATCAAACATTACAACAAAAGGGTAATGATTATAACTTAATTCACTTTCTTCATTCAAAAACCACTTTCATGGGGTTCCTGCAATACACAGGAAGCAGGCCAAGTTTGACAAGATGTCTGTTATGTGTATGCCTGTGAGGTGAGTGCCTGTTAAATAAGGAGTAAATGTTCCAGGAAGACAGCTATGTTTAACAGGATAAGGTATGTAGTGTCATATGTAACTCCGTGTGAGGTGAGTGCTTGCAAAATGAGGAGTAAGTATTCAGTGTCTTCAGTATAGAAACTGCATCTTGGGCATGACTCTTTGTGATATGATGAGCCAATATTTGTAATGAAGCGATGGATAGTGTACAATGCAGAAAAGAAAGAGTAATTCATGCATGCCTGGGGGGAGCATAATTTCAGGTGGGTGTATGTTTGGTGGGGTGTCTGGTGGGTGTATGTTTGGTGGGGTGGAGTTTAACACATTGATTTCTGACGTGCTATACATCAATAGGGATGCCTTTGGCAATTAATTGTGAACGTGCCTTATACAGTAAGGGGCATCTAAAAATTCCGGGTGCAGTAAAGAGCAAAACAGTGAGCCAGAAAATAACTACTGGCAACTCAGACAATGATTTCACATCCTTTCCACCTACTTTTTCAACTCAGCTGGTCACTAACCATCAAAATGCCGTGGAGGATCTATAATACATAATTTTTGCACTGCTCAGGCAAAAAGAAAATGCATTTAATTAATGTATATAAATTCATAAGAAAATACAAAATTTATATAAAAACATATACATTATATTTTTTTCATACTTTCTTGCCATTTCCTGCATGAGTGAAGTAGTATCAAGAACAGATGACAGAGTCTATGCGGGGAAAATCCTTACTCAGCTCTTAGCTCCGTTCTTTCTTTTCAAAAATAATAGAGGAAGGGAGGATTTCCAGCAACCCACTTCCATCCCCTTAGTCACCTTCTATGACACACAGAGAATACGTTGTTAGTATTCTTTCTGTCCTAACCCCAGGGATAATATTATCTATATATATAATTATAAAAATCTATATACATTATTTATATTCAGTATTATCTTCCATGGCATTTTGATAGTTACTAACCAGCTGAGTTGAAAAAATATTGGTGAATGATGTCGAATCAATGATCTGCCAGTGACTGTTTCCTGACTTAGTGCAGGGCTTTGGCAACATGGAACTGCAGTCTCATCAAAGAACTTCTCACTCCAAAGAAGTCCACATTTCACTGATACGGGAAGTAGCACAGCCTTGGGCTGCAGGAGCCTCTCAAGAGGAGCTTCTGGAAAGAAGTCATGGGTAACATCATGACTTTCTATGAAAGAGGTCGTGGAGTATATACAAATAAATATACAAAATAAATATAAATAAAATTCATAAATGCACATAAACAATGTAATGACAGTAATGAAAGGATAAGAGAGAGGTGTGGTAATAAAAAGAATGTGCTTGAGAGAGCTGAAGAGGGTGTGCTAAAATGGTTTGAACATATGGAGAGAATGAGTGAGGAGAGGTTGACAAAGAGTATATATTTTCTGAAGTGGATGAAACAAGGATAATGGGAAGACCAAATTGGAGTTAGAAGGATGAAGTGAAGAAGATTTTCTGTGATTGGGGCCTGAACACGCAGGAGGGTATAAGGAATGCATGGACAGAGTGAACTGAAATGCTGCGCTATACTGGGTCGACATGCTGTTAATGGACTGAACTAGGGCATGTAATGCATCAGGGGTAAAACATGGAAAGGTCTACAAGGCCTGGTTGTGGATAAGGAGCTGTGGTTTCGGTGCATTGCCCCTGACAACTAGAGGATAGATGTGAGTGGATGTGGCCTTTCTTCATCTGTTCCTGGCACTATCTCACTATCACGGGCATTGGCAATAAAATATGGGGGGAGAATGAAACATATATCACTTTGCATTGTTCCTAGTACCTTACTTCCTGCCCCAGGAGTCTCTTCTATCTTTTTGAGGCTAATGCTCTGCTTAAGAAGCCAGCCACATCCACCAGATAGAACCATAGGTCATATAGGGCAGTGAAGAGCATTTGTTCACATGGAGACAGTGCAGGGCAAGTGAGCAGCAAATGTTCAGTGCTTACATTTTGGTAGCGATGTAGTAAGCATGAAGGGTCTTGGAAAGTGCTAAATCAATAATTATAATAACATAAGGATGGGTGACATCCAGAGTTTAGATAGAAAAGAGTGACTTATATCTTTTTGGGGTGTGAAGTTTCAGACGGGAATGTGTATACTGGGATGGTGTTTAAAACTGGGTTGGGAGGGCAGTTATTTAGGGCTTGTCAGGTCATTTCAGTGTTCATGTGTTTTCTCTATGTTATGTTTGTAGGTGGGAGTACAAGCTGCTAAAATGTGAGGCTGGGGTAAACTTTCTATTTCTCTCTGGGAATTGGTGGTTAGTTTTGGAGTGGTTTGGGTGTGAGGGGTCAAGTACAGTTGCAAAAAAAATGAGTTCTGAGCATGTTAAGGTGGGAATGAATTGGGAGGATCTTTCTTTAACTGTGTAGCTCTTGCATGTTTGTGGTTGCTAAGCAGTTAGTGATTGTTCTGGGTTCTCTATTTTGCATCATACAGCAGGAAGTAAATTTGCAGCTTGAACATTTTTTTTTTTCATTTGATAAGCTCACCATAAACCTAAGTAATATTTAAATACAGGGGCCCATCAAAACTTTCCATGACTAGGCCTATGTACAAGAAAGTACTCACTTGATTCAAGGATGGTCACCATCCACTTCAAAATAGCTCCCTTTGGCAGCCATACAGCGCTCCCAGCACCATTGCCACTGCTGGAAGGCTTTCTGAAAGTCTCGTTCTCGAAGCGTGTCAAGCACCTTTTGCAATTCGTGCTGGATCTCCTCAACAGTGTCAAAACGGTGACCCTTCAGCTGAAACTTCATCTTAAGGAAGAGGAAGAAGTCGCAAGGTGCCAAATCTGGCGAGTAGGCCAGGTGAAGTAGGGTCACTGTGCTGTTGTGGCCAAGAAATTCATGAGGTACAAGAGTTTGATGAGAGACTGCATTGTCGTCATGAAGCATCCAATTGCTCTCATGCCACATTTCAGGCCATTTCCACCAAATGTCCTCCCTCATGCACCTCAGAACATTGCAGTAGAACTGCCCGTTCACGGTCTGACCATTGGGGACAGATTCATGGTGAACAACCCCACAAATGTCAAAGAAAACGATGAGCATGTTCTTAATCGCACTGCGGACCTGCCCGGTCTTCTTCAGTTGTAAAGATTTTGGGCTCTTCCACTGTGAACTGTTGTCTGGTCTCCAAGTTGTACCCATAGACCCAAGTCTCGTCCCCAGCGATGGAGATCTTGACAGACCTTGGAATGGTGCTCCTGATCGGGGTCAAAAGCCTGGGCACAAACTATGCAGCAATGTGGTGCATGTTCAAATCAGATGTTAGGATTGCCTACACCGTTCCGTATGACACATCAATGATGGCAGCAATGTCTTTAATGGATCTCCAACGATCCACATGCACAAGTCACTGAATTATTTCCACATTTTCTGGGGTTGAGCTCATGGAAGATCGCCCAGACCTCTTGTTGTCATCCGGTGAGATTCTGCAGCTTCTGAATCGTGCGTGCCACTCGAAAAACCTTGCACGACTCATTCCTTCATTGCCATACACATGAAGAGTCATGCCACAGGCCTCAATTGCAGATTTTCCGAGTTTGACGCAGAATTTCATGTTTGCTCTAAGCTCTAGTTTGCTGTCCATGACGAAATCGCAAATATGTATGTGCATGTGGTAAAAAATAAAAACACCCATAGAACAACACATGATGTTCACAGAATAACTCCAATCGGCAGACTGATTGATGACGATTACGCCTAACCAACACAGCATGCACAACGCCGTACTGCCATCTGTTGGCATGCTATGGAACTGGTTTTGGAAATTTTTGATACCACCACGTATATTGATATATATAGCACTTTCCCTCCAGAAAAATACTATTTTAAAGATACGACAAAAAGTTATTTGAATTTTCAAAAAATTCAGTCACAGGCTTAATACTTAGTTGGGAATGTGGTTGCTTAGTGTCTGTTGAGTAATTTGGGAAAGTGCTTGCTTAATGTTTGTTGAGTCATTCTGAGTGTATATGCTTTGTATGTCATGTTTGACGGGGAGGGAGGATCTGTGGGCACAGGATGCAGAAGTGCAAAGCAAATATGAGATTTTTGTTCCTACTTGGGAGCTGGTTGTTGGTTATGATGTGGTTTGGGTATGAGAGGTTAAGTGCTGTAGCAAAGAAATCAATGCTGAGCATATCTGAAATGAGAATGTATTGGAAGAATTTTTGTTTCTTCATGCAAGTGCTGAATGTTTGTGTTGCTCAGAAGTTAGTGATTGTCCTGAGAACTTTATTATGAGTGGTATGCAGTTTTGTTCTGCGAGCTCCTAACAGGAGGGTGGGGGCAAAGGTTAGGGTGGAACAGATGAATTCTTTGCACAAGATACTAAGCGACTCTTTTCCTTTTCCAAAGCAGGTGCTGTAAAATGTTCTATGGTCATTTAGTTTGTTCATGACTTTCGCAATGAGTTTTGTGGTGTAAAAGCGAGATCCAGTATAGTTGAAGTCCTGCTGACTGGAAATGGCTGATTATTATGGTTACTGGAGGGTGCAGGATGGATTCATGTTTTCAGAGGTTAAGAAGGTAATGGTAAATTTCTGGGGGGAATGCAGACATTCTGTTTTGTGTGAGCTATTGTTCTAATAGTGATGTCATACTGGATGTTTGTTGTTGCTTGAGTTCCATCATGATGGTGTGATGTAGACTAAAGTCACCTGCATATGAAAGAACTTTCACACTGTGGTCTGCAAGAGGTGATGGGAGGCCACACAAGAAGAGAGAGAAGAGGGAAATAGAAAGAACTGCTTCCTGAGGCACCCCACTGCAGTATTTAAAGCTGATCATATAATAATAATAATAATAATAATAATAATAATAATAATAATAATAATAATAATATTATTATCAATAATAATAATAACAACAATAATAATAATAATAATAATAATAATAATAATAATAATAATAATAATATTATTATCAATAATAATAATAATAATAATAATAATAATAATAATAATATTATTATCAATAATAATAATAATAATAATAATAATATTATTATCAATAATAATAATAACAATAATAATAATAATAATAATAATAATAATAATAATAATAATGAGTAACACTTTCTACAAGTAAAAACAAGAAGACAGATGAGGATTTCCCCACTACAGCTCAGTAACCCATTTTTGATGCTACCTTGCTAATGAAAGGTGACCAAGAATGAAAAAAAAAAAAACTCATTTTCTACCTGTTTGCCATTTCTCACCTTAGGAAGGCAGCACTGTCAATCCCTCAAGGAAATATTTCTCCCATCTACTGGGACTTTTGCAAAGTAATAATGCAGGATGGGAAAATTTCTAGCTGCCCACTCCCATACCTTAATCAACTTCTATGACATGTTCAAGACACAAGCATAGTTTCTTTCCCCCAGCCCCAAGGATATTAATAACAATCAACTTTCAAACACAGAACTACTTCATTAAGTGAGGGATAGATGCA
Source organism: Panulirus argus (assembly GCA_038088735.1). Classification (NCBI taxonomy): domain Eukaryota; kingdom Metazoa; phylum Arthropoda; class Malacostraca; order Decapoda; family Palinuridae; genus Panulirus; species Panulirus argus. Next base: position 3,345 of record JAYMFT010417411.1, on the reverse strand, counting down.
GCAGCAGCAACAGCAGCATGTCAGACTGGAAAGAAAGCAAGGCTGTGGCCTTCATCTCTACTTTTGTTGTTCATTTTTCATTTCTTTCCTTCAGTGATGACTTATTATGCACATCAATAAAACAACAGAAACAAGTAATACAAAACATTTCATAAATGTAAGATAATACAGGCCTAGAAAAGCTAAAATATAAGCAGACTTGTTGTAAGAAAATTAATAAATATTACTCAATGTAGGGGTGAAATTGCCAAAATGTATATAAGCAAGGAATAAAAAAAAACATTTCATAGACATAAGATGATGTAGGCCTGGAAAAGCTAAAATATAAGCAGACATGTTATAAAAAAATTCAGTGTGTTATACAATGTAGGGGTGAAATTGCCAAAACATATATAAGCAAGAAATAAAAAAAACTTCATATAGGATGATGTTGGAATCAAAGTGGCAGAAAGTACAGAAACAAGAACAGGATGTTACAGCCATAAGAGATTACAAACCTACATGACTTTTAACAAAGAAAACTGGCTGCATACCAAGTCAAATTAACTGAACATCCTCACCCCTGTGACAGTACCATAAGATGGTAAAGTCAGTGATGAAGACACCTTTGAGATCAGTCACTTGGAAACCTGTAGACAAAAATAATGTTTAGCTGTACGTCAAACCACATTAAGTTTGAAAAATGTAAATGCAATCAATTTTCTCTTGACTATAAAAGGTTGTGTTGGGATGACCTCACTATAATGGTATTATCCCTTTTCTTGTTTGCAAACTTTTAGCACTTCCATCTTCGCATCATTTTGCATTTCTAAAATACCTTTTACTACATTTGCATACTTTGTGGCACTTCTATCCCTAAGCCATCATTTTTTTTCATGCTTGATCACTGTTTCCCACATAAGCGAGATATTGCCAGGAACAGATGAAGAAAGGCCACATCCACTCACATGTCATCTCACTTTCATGAAATGTTTTATTACTTGTCATACTTTAAGTACACTTACTAGTAACTATATTCCCTAAGGAACATATTTCCTTCCTGTCTCATCTGTTTGCTAATGTCTCTTTGGTTTTGATCTAATAGTGATGTGGGACTCACAGAAATGTTAACTTGCTATGCAAGCAGTGTATTTCATACACAAACTACAAATCTGATTTGTACATGTTAAGGAATGAAAAGATTACAAAATATGAAAAAGCTATCTACTGAATATAACAGGTACAGCTGGGAAGATACAACTAAGTATACCAACATACAGTGGCCACAAAAGCTTACAAAAAAATATAAAAATCAAATACATCAGAAAAGATGTAAAAATATCACTTTCTGATCAAATCCACAAACACATGGCAGTGAAATAATAACTTTAAACCTAAACTGACATAAAATGTTTGTTCAACAAGTTATGTGTAAACTAAAGGAAACTAAAACATACAGATGCCCATAAAATGTTATAAGCTCTAATCTGCACTAAATCCAATTGAGGAAAACAAAAACACCAGCATGTTTCAATATCAGAAAACTGGTTTTCATAGCACTGATCACAAACACAAGTAACCACATCAAGGGAAGCACTAACAGGAAAAAATCTACCACTAAGCACCAACCCTTCAAGAGATGATAGACCTGCCTTTTACAAGAAGACATATTGTAAGGAGTTCAGAAAACAAGGAAATGAAGTCTTTTACATTCTAGATGTGGATGGTAAGAAGACATCAAATCTGTTAACATGAAAGGTGATCATGTTACTGGATATGATACATAAGATTTTGTCAGTAAAAGAGAAGGAGTCATAAATTACTTTCTTTGAAACCTTTATGTACATACTTATACAATAATGTGTAAAACTAACATCCAATAAAACTAAAAGCAGACTCAATCAAATTTTCTTTCATTCATTTTGTAATAATTTTTCATCAAACTGAGGAAGCCTTCCCATATATATCAAGCTTTAATTCTGAACCACATGTCACTGAGATTTTTCATGGAGTGCTGTCAGTTATACTGTTGATAAAATAAATATTTTCAAGTATGAGGTAAAGAGACTGCAATGGAGCAAAAGGTGTGAAACAATGCCTGCAAGATGATATACAATTATGCAGGGAAGGCTTGGGAATAATCCTCAAGGGTGAGTGTTTCGAGAAGATGTTAGATTGCCAGTGAGTCAGTTCAAGAGCACTGTTGGAAAAATTCACACACAACAGGTTTAGAGTGACTATATCAGTTGTAAATTTACCATATAATGATAAAGATGGGTTGGCTTGGATTTAATGAAAAATTAGAAAAAAATCAGTCATAGAAATATACATATACCTGGTCTGAGAAGGTGTAAACTTCACTCAGATAAATCAGTATACTCAAATTTTCAAAATAAATATATTTCCCTAATTTCTCCTTAGCAATACATTCTGATAGTTGATACATGTTGCCTGTTTTTCTATCACCATCATGTATTACATGTCATATCTATTGTTGTAGACTGAATTTTGGTATGTAGAAAAAATCAGTATGCTGTAGCTTTCTGTTAGCCATGAAAGCACAGGGTCTAAGATGAGCATAGCTAAGTCATCTGCTGTTGCATAAAAAGTGAGGGGTGCATTTCCAGACTATGATTTGTAATCAACCCATTTCAAATCAATACTTCTTGCTCTCCCATACCAATAGTCAACGACCAAAGAAGTTTCTTTAGAGGTGTAACAATATCTAAATGACCACAGAAACAATAAAAAAACAGAAGGTACTAATGTGATGGTCACATCCCTTACACAGTGTCCCTTTTCACAGCTTCCTGTTAACCTATTACCTTCTACTTCAAGCTCACCTCAAAAGAAAACAGCACAGGACGTAACAATCCAGATCTACGAACTACATTGGAAATTTCTAAAATGACAAATCATGTAAAGCTAAGGGAGGTGGTACCTCAAGGCAGCCTCTGCTCAAAGAAGTGAAACTGGCAAGAGTCTTGGAAAACATGTAGCCAGTCAGTAAGTACTGTACAACTATGTGACAAAGGAAAACAATATTAAGATTATGCTATTAATACCTACAAATGACAAGAGTCCAAGTACAAATAATAACAATTAGATTATGTTGCTAATACTTACTGACATCATATTTAGTCGTCAATAACAAGGAAAATTATATAGTTAGTTCATGTAGTACATAACTGAAAACTGAAAAAATCTAACAAAAACAATGTCTCGAAACTAAGTACAGTAATTTTGAATTCTGAATGATTCCTCAGTCACTTATTAAACAATTAAAACAATATTAATTTCCTTTTAAACACTGATAACTTTCAAACACATATTAAAGTATCAGTTGTACTGTTGAAAAAAAAAAAA
>JAYMFT010417400.1:0-17850 GCA_038088735.1 Panulirus argus | reverse complement strand
ACCATCCAGATTTCCCCCTTCATGTGTACGAGGGAAGGAGTAGTCAAAACACACTGTGACTATTTACTAATTTATTTTATTTATGTTTGAACGTGAACCAAACCTGGTAGATACTGCGCCGCCCATTTACAACTGGCATTCTTTCTCTCTCAGACATGAGAAAATCCATCTGAGATTTTTTTTAATTGCTAGTAGGCAGTGTAATTATTCCCCCTGGTAGCTTCAAATTTTCCCCCAGTGGGAAATTTCCCTCAGTTTGGGAAATGCTGCTCTAGATGGTTGCAAAGCAGAATGATGAATTTCTGTTTGTTTTCCTTGTTGGGAAGGTAGTTTTTCTTGCTCCCTTTGAACACTACAGAGTCTGAAAAATGAACAGTTGCTCCAACATGCATTCCCATTCTTCTTTTGTGTTGAGTTATTTGTGCCTGGCCCATCTTGATGTCCAAGGAACACCATTAATGGCCAACTACAGTGACTTCCCAGATACCTGCCATACTACTGACAATTCTCCTCAAACGTTAGCCCATGATGTCATGAGATTCATTGCAGCAATACACCCTTACCTACTATGAACTAGATATCTCCTAGAGGCACAGGCATGTCAGGAGGCATCAACTTCCAAAGTGAATTGGCCAGGTGAGTTTTATTTGCAAGTCAAGGTGTGTGAATCTATATCTATGAACGATGAGGCATGCAGCACAATCCATAATGGAATACTTCAGACAAGTTCTCCCCATACACCCCTTCAGTCAGTAGACCCTGAAAGAGAAGCTACGGCTCTATATGGATCATTTCATCCCTGATTATTTTGTGGAACATTGTTATTCATGATAACCTGATTACTTTTTCTGAAGGATGTTGTAATACCTGTTCCCCAGTCATGTCTTTGAATATCTTCTCACTAACTCTCTGGCGCATTCAACATTCTTAGAAGCATTAGTTAAGACACCAGAAACAATATGCACAGGGAAGGTTTCTGATGGAAGGGGCTTCTGGAAGCTAAGCAGACAAGGAGCTCTCATGCATCTGCTTTGTCCTGCCTTAAATACATCTTTGTGCCATTTATGTGTGAGGTAGGTCACTGATCTCAACTCCTACAAGACAAATGCTCACTTCTGAATGAGAAGTGGTAAACAACAACTATGCTAAGCACTAAGCCTCTGTCATCCCATGAATGCTTTTAAGCTGCCCCACAGTCTTCATGCTCCTCATCAAAACTCGCTCAACAACCAAGTTTTAGTGACAGTTCTGCCCATTATCTTCCTGATCTTCTTACAACATGGAGGCCATTTGAAAGTGTTGATAGACTTCTGTTTTCTACGTGCAGATGGAGTGATTTGGTGTAGGTGTTGTGATCTGAAGCTGTTAAATAATGGTAACATATGCATTCTTTCGATGAAGCTGCCAGTTGGCACTCAGCCCATATTTGATGAATGTTTGTATGATGCATACCATTTCTAAACAAGGAATCCATACTTCTGCTGTATAAGAAATCCATAATTCTACTGTATGTTGGTTTTGCATGGCAACCTTTCATGTATGCAGTTTCTGATACATTTCCTTTATGGCATATGAGGTTTGTGGACTTTCTACTGAGTTTGTTCCATTTATTAGGCTGATATGCTAGTAACTGTGTGTCACTCTGGTCCATGCCATACACAGCTTGATGTAGCATTAGAACTTGGCAGTGAAACAATTGAATAATAATTATAACATGCCACAAAAAAGTTAAATATGATTATTTTTGTGACCATATAAAATCTATGCAAATGAATTTATTTTCTTTTTTCTGATGAAGGCTCTAGTCATGAACAAAAGTCCACATCAACACAGAGCCTTCACTGAAATATAATGAGGTTAAGAGAAAGGAAAAAGAAGAAACAAAGGAAAGTATTTACGAATTTTGGAGGAAGTGAAAAACCTGTCTTTTAAAATGTGCCAGGTCATAGTTACTGGGAAAGACATGAAAGAATAGAGTTTCAAAGCTTTGAGATGTTGGGAAAGAAACAGTTATCAAAACGGCCCACCATTGATTTGCCAATGGCCACACTAATCACATGACACAGCAGCTTGCCAAGTATTGGGTGGTCTAAATCAGCTTTCTTCAAAGTATGGGTCGCAGGCTTTTGTTCAGTGGGTTACCACATCGTAAACAGATATATAATTAATAAGTGAAATGCATTATTAATAATCTTAATAATAATAATAATAATAATAATAATAATAATAATAACAATAATAATCCTCATCAACATCATCATCATCATCATTGTAGTAGTCCACAAGTAGTCATTAATATACGAGAGAGAGAGTGTGGATGGGACGCAGAGACAGGACTTGTACACATTCAGAAATAATCTTCACTCGCCACATAAACAAACTTATCCTCAGTTACATTTGTACTGTGGGAATGTGAATGTTGTCCTTTCTTTACTCATACGTTATGCCCAATGCTTTGACAGAATGGATCAATTTGTTATAAAAAGTAAAGTCGCTGCTCACTCATCAAGTATGTGTGCACCTGATAAAGATACACAGGTAGAGAGGCATGTGTAGAGTGTGGGTGAGACCTCATCCTCATCAACCTCCTCTTTTGAGCCACCTGCCAAGAACAAAGTCAAGTCATGGACAAGGCAGTACAGCGATGAATTTTTAAAGCATGGCTTTATCAGGTGTAAACAGGAAAAAGAACTAAGTTGAAACCATCATAATTGAAGAGATGTCTTGAGACAAAGCATGCTGACCTCATTGGAAAACCAGTTGAATATTTCCAGAGAAGAAAGGAGCAAATGAAGATGTCAGTGAAAGTTCTGAGTAAAGTAACTACTTTTAATGAAAAAGCACAACTGGCATCATATAAAATTTTCCTTTTGCACTGGAAAGGAGAAAGTACCATATATGTAAGGTGAGAAACTTATTCTCCCATCCGCTGTGGATATATTGAGTGAGGTTCTTGATAAGAAGTCGGTAGACAATATCAAATGTGTCCCTCTCAGTGATATAACAGTGTCACGGCAGATATGTGATATTATGATAAATCTAGACTTTCAGCTATTGTCACATTTACAGTCTGCTGGAAAATTTGCTGTTCAGCTTGATGAAAGTACTGATATATCTAACTATGCAATATTCTTGGTTTATGTGAGATACATATGGAAAGATGACTTTTCTATAGACTTGCTCTGCTGTTTAACCTTACCTACACATACACCGGGATCAGAGATATACAGAGTGTTGAATGGCTGTGTATTTGGAAAATACAATATAAATTGGGCCAACTGCAAAGGAATTACAACTGATGGAACAGAAAACATGACTGGTAAAAACAGTGGGGTTTCAACTAAAATATCTGTTTCAGCCAGTAAAAATGATATTACTTGGCAACAATGCTTCATCCACAGTGAAGCACTGACTACCAAAGGTATCCCAGACAATCTCAGAGGTGTTCTGAATGAGGTGGTGAAAGTTATCAACATTATCAAAGGAAGCTCACTTAACAGTCGGCTGTTTGAAATGTTGTGCCTGAAAATGGGAGCTGATCATTTACTCCTGTTGTATGATACAGAAGTTAGGTGGCTTTCCCATGGCAGAATTTTAACAAAGGTTTAGGAGCTGAGGAGAAAAAAATCCAGCATGGCAGACTTGTTTTGCAATCATGAGTGGATCCTGAAAGCTAAATGAATTTAATCTGAAACTGCAAGGGGAAGAAAATGATGTATTCCAACACAGTGAGGAAGTAGAAATCAATAATGCTGTGACAAGCTAGGCTTGGAGTTGATTGCCCTGTTTATTACATGTTCCCAACACTTTTACAACATATTGAAGAAAACAGCATCAGTGAAGAAAATCTAAAGAAAATCAAATGTGATATACAGCTACACCCTTATTCTTTGTCAGCAAGTTTTGAACTGTAACTTCCTAAAGATAAGTTACAAGATACGAGAGAAAAGCACTGGGTAGAAGATCCTTATTCTTTTGAAATACCAGAGGCTATTGTAGGGCTAAATCTAATACCTGATCAAGAAAATGAGCTTCTTCATTTAGAAGTGATACATCACTAAGAATCAGGTACAAATCATCATCTCTGTCATCATTTTGGATAAGTGTTTCCAAGGAATATCCACGTTTAAGTACGGAAAGTATCATGCTTTTGATACCTGTTACAACTACATACTTGTGTGAAGCTGGTTTCTCAACCCTAACAAAGTTAAACAACAAAGAAAGAAACTGACCCAATCCTACAGCTGACATATGTGTGGCATTATCCTCCTGCAAGCCAGACTGGGTGAAGATAACTAGTAACAAGCAAGCACACACCAGGCACACTGAACAGGTAACTGCATACTATTTTTCTCTGCTTTGTTGCAATTTACCCAATAGTCCTACAAATTTTGTAGTAATATTTTTTTATAGATAGAATTTACATTAGCAAACTTTCAACATATTCAATTATTTTGAATCTATATATGTATGTATGTATTTATGTACGTATATGCATATGCACATGTATGTTCAGTAATCCCTTAAATCAATAGACCCCGATATGATGGATTTCAGATTTAATGGACTAGGCAAATAATAATACATTAATTAATAATAATTGAAAAATAAAAAATGAAAATCTCAAACGCCACACCATGAGCATTTCATATTGCACTTGTTTTTGGTAGCCTGGAGTATACTCACTTTGGTGATGTGGTGAGGTGAGAGAAACACAGATTGGGTAGGAAACACTATACTGACCACAAAGTTTTGACAGATTTTTGATCACAGAATGAGTACAGAAGAACAGGACTCCAGCTTATGTACATGTTGTCGGTCTTCACTCCCCTGGGTACCTGGTGTGACCTCCCGAATGGTTGCAGCCGGTGTTTGACCTTGCCACTTCTGCCATGTTAGACCTGGCCACCCCTGCTGAGACTGACCTCATCGTCTCCATCAAGCTTGATCTTGCCACCTTCGCCAAGGTGATGTCTCGTGGCCGCTCTTGTAAGGCACACAAAGCCCTCCCAGTGATTCATGTTTTCTTTTGTTGCTATGTAAGCTGCCTTAACTGTTTTTCTTACTTTCTCAAACTGTCCTTGCTTAGTATTTTCATCCCACTCCAGTTCAGCAGGTGCCCTTTTTCCTCTGCATGCACCACCAGTGAGTTAGAGGTTCTGTGTGCCCCTCTAACAAGATCACTTGTGATGTATGCAGAGGAAAACGGGTAAATGCCGAACTGGAGTGACATGAAAATACTAAGCAAGAGCAGTTCGAGGAAAGTTAGAAAAACGATTGGGGCAGCTTAGATAGTGACAAAAGAAAACAAAAATCACCCAGAGGGCTTTGTATGCCTTTCAAGAGCAGCCGCAAGAAAGATCACTGGGGCAGAGGCGGCAAGATCAAGCTTGACGGAGACAACGAGGTCAGGCACAGCACAGGCGGCAAGGTCAAATGCCAAGTGCAACCATTCAGGAGGTCACATCAGCTACACAGAGGAGTGAAGGCCGACAACAACACATATATAAGCTGGAGTCTTGTTCTTCTGTACTCATTCTGTGATCAAGACTTTCTCGAAACATTAGAATCAGTAGAGCGTTTCCCACCCAATCCGTGTTTTTCTCACCCCACCACAACAGATTGTCATGGAACATTCATATACTCACTTTGTTTCGGTCTCCATATGCCTCAAGCTATCGTGCAGTCAGGGTGTATACAAAGAATTGTGACTTTATTTATTAAATATTTTTCCAATCCTTACAATTCAAAATGGCATCAAGTGACAGAGGAGTTAAAAGAAAGCAAGTGAACTGTATATTGTATATTATATCAGAAAATGGTTACATTCGATTTACCGTACTTTCGGCATTAACAGACCCCCCCTCCCCCCTAATAGTCCGTATATCAAGGGATTACTGTATTTAAAACTTACAACTAGCTACTGCAGAATAATTGTGCTTTGACTCACTAAAATTACACGAAAGATTACATACCATAACTTACCCTAACCTTTCCTACAAATCAACATAAGGTACAAGAGTTAGATCTATACCCATTTATGTCTATCTATCTATCTATTTCTTTGACACTCATTACCTCCAGGAACTCTCATCAAAGGGGTGGCCAAGGCAAAAGAATCTCCATTTATCACTGTCCTTACATGCCTCCTTAGCATACACTATTCCACATATTCTTCTACCACTTCTCTCATTCCAATATTATCTTATGTCTATCCCCATCCATATCATGGCAGCAACAAAAAAGTTCAAGCATAAAATAAATTAACAAAGGCACAATGCGAAGATATCACAGACCATTGCTAACGACCAATAAAAATGCCAGATAGCACTTCAAGATAAAGTGCGTAAACCTGGTAAAGACTTCAGGGATCTTCTAGCTCCACAGCCCAGGTGGGGCCCCAATTGCTGAGTTGGGACGCTGGTCAAACAGGCAGCTGGGGGCCGTGGCCCATTGTCCCATACATCCACCACAGTTCAGCTGGTCTGGTACATCTCATACTTATCTTAAACCATCATAAATTTCTCCACTGTACTTCCCAGTGATTTTCTGATGTCCATAGGATATTTTTTGAAGTCTTAGGCCCTGGATGGTCTAGGCACTTTCTCTTTTTGTGCTAATCACACCTTTCTGCTCTATGGTCAATATTTCACGCAATCTTTTACACATGTTGTGCCAACAAATAAGAATTTTTGAAAGTAGGTTTGGGATCATGTCTCCGACCTTCTAAACAAAAATGAAGGTATATCTCTCCTGCCTACATTCCAGAGTTTACAACCTCAATAATTTTAGTTGGTCCCAATAGTTCAGCTCCATAAAGGATCTCTGAACACTTTCTGACTCTACAATTTTGCCCTCCTTGTTTTGCAATGTCAGCAAACGACAGTATTCACTGCATGACAGTAATACCAAGTAATACCAACCTGAAAAGTGTCACCATTGGTTTTCATCTCATCTTAAAGTTTCACACGATTCAACTAGTCACATGTATGAAAGGACGTTCCTGTTGTACAGGACACTTTCACTGGTGGAAACCCCAGATGATTCAATCCACACACAGCCTAATTTTGTTAAATGAAGGTAAACACTATATCCCTTACATCTCTCACACAATATATGACGACATGTATCTATCCAGCATTCTATACTACTCTTGCTTTCTTCATTCTACCCATACCAGAAAAGTTGAAACTTATCTCCATTGAAAACAAGTTATTTTCAGTTGCCCACTGCAAGACTTTATGCATGTTTGTAGTTTCTCAGTGCTTTCTATTGTCAGATAATACAGTAGTATTATATGCAATGGATGATAAAACTGATTCATGCCTGAGTCTATGTTAGATATAAGAGTGATGAAAAGAAGAGGTATAACTTAAGTTCCCTTGGGGACTGAACGTTTTACTGTGGAAGTACTGGAAATGGTCTGATTTAAAACAACACACTGCGATCTATTGGTTAAGAGGAGCTATGACATCATGGTCACATTTAACAGATGCTTTTGTAAAGTTTGTTTATATCACATCAGCATTATGTTTTTCTAATACCTTTATAATCATATCTTATTGGTCAAACAAGATCTTCCTGCTCTGAAACCATGCTGTCTTGTGTTATAAAAGATTATTCAGTTCTTCAAGTCAATCATTTTTACATCTTATTACTCTCACAAATTTTGAAAATTCACAATGTCACTGCCATCAGTCATTAGTATTTGGGAACTGCTTTGCTTCATCCTTTATGGAGTGGGGTGATGTGAGTTAAATTCAAACTTGCAGCATGCTACCAGAGTCCAGACTTTATCACAGATATTCACTGCTCATGCTGAAGGTGTTTTGCATTGCTTTTAGATAAACAAAGTTCCAGGAGTCTGGTCTTGGGAGAGAGGGTATGGACATTTTCTCACTGGCCCTCTCAAAGTCCCATACTGGGGTGGTCTGTTGGATTTTGTGTAATTTGTAAAGCAATCAAGCCTAATGGCTAATCAATACTTTCTATCATATATAAGATACCTATAAACATAAAACTACTTTCACATAGAATTAAATATTTCTGCTTCCTTTAAAATATATCTAAAAACAAAATCATTTACATAAAATTAATCATCTGTAAAATCTATGGCCCACAGTCCCTGGCATCATGGAGTTAAGAATCTCCGGGTTTCTGCCTGACTCTACTGCCGATAAGAGGGAGGGCTCTGGCAGTAGTAGTACTGGCCTCCCTCCCATGACCTTATCCTCTCTGTTAAACATTCCTCTTTTTCTATTCACTATACCAACATTCATGGACTCTAGTAACCTATCTTCAGTTGAATACCATCTGTCTTGTACCTGTCTTGTACCTCTCCTAATATCTTACTTCTGTCTGAGACGGTTGTCTAGTGATGTTCTCACTAGCCCCTTTTCCATATCTAACTATAACCCCACTCATGATTCCAGTACAAAGGTGGTGTTTGTGTTTATTCCAACATAAACACACCAGTAGCATGCCTCAAGAACCTTGAATCTCTAAGCTTTGATGTTATGTGGCTTAAGGTCCACTCCCTACTTCCATACTTTTCCTCTGTTTTGTTTACTGTCTCCTAATTCCTTCTTTGAGTATCTAAAATTCTGTCATGAGACTGTGACATCCTCTCACCCACAAGCCGAGATCCTCCCATAAAGATGGTTGAGGGATTGAAACCCTCACACTCTCCATTCTCAATGATTTAGAGCAAATTATCTCCCACCCTAACAATATCCCTGACCAATGCGATCACTCTCCTAATATTCTGGATTAGTTTTCACCTCTAGTCCATCCCGATGTAAATACTAGTCCATCCCATTGTAAATACACAATCTCACCCCAAACTGGTTCATCTGATCACACTCTCATAAATGTATCAATTCTAACAGCACCTGCCCTCCAGCAGCCCCTTCTAAGCATAAATACAGGCACCTCAACAAAGCTGACTGGAATAACTTACGTAACTTCTTTTCTGACTTTCGTTGGGGTAAATTACTGTCTATGTGGTGATGCTTCTGTCTCTGCCAAACACACACCAGAGGTTATTCTTGTGGTATTGGAAGCATTTATCCCCTCTTCCTCCAAGATGACCTCTTCATCCAATCTATCGTTCAACCATTTCTGTTCTGATCAGAGGACATTCAGGCAAGGGATCAGGCATATTGGGCTTGGGAAAACTCTTCTTCCTCTGGCTCCCATTCAGCTTTTAACACTGCCCGTAACAGCTGCAAGCACATTATCCATGAGGTGAAGCATTCCTTTATTCAAAGGAAGTGCAATAAGCTCTCCTCATCATCCACAGATAGGTCTTTCTGGTCATTAGCTAAGGGCATCTCTAACAACCTCATTCGCTCTACCTTCCCCTGACTTTTCCACTCTTGACAGTACTATAGCTGTCTCTCCCATAGACAAACCAACATCTTTGGGTCCCATTTCTCCTCTAACTCCATCTTGGATGACTTTAACATTCCCTCACCCCCTGATGCTCCTCTAACTGATCCTATGCCCCAACCCATAATCTCTTTTTGGACTGTCCAAAAAGCACTTCTTTCTTTGGACACAAGAAAGGCTTATGGTCCTGACAGCATCCATCCCCAATTACTGAAAGAGTGTACCTCTGAACTTGCACCTGTGCTTGCTTTTCTGTTCCATTTCTGTTTAAACACCACAACTTTTCCTTCTCTTTGTAAGCATGCATTGATACAACTCATCCCTAAGAAGGGTGACCATTCTGACTCCTCTAAATATCGTCCTATTGCTTGACATCTACCATTTCCAAAGTCCTTGAATCCCTCCTCAACTCCCATATCCTTAAAAACCTTGAAAATCACTGTCTTCTCTCTGATCACCAGTATGGCTTTCATAAGGCGAGATCCACTGGTGATATTCTTCCCTATCTTACTAATGTCTAGTCATGTGTAGTTGCTCTTGACATATCTAAGGCTTTTGACAGGGTGTGGCATCAGATTCTCATCTCTAAACTCCCCTCTTTTGGCTTCCCTCTCTCACTTTGCTCTCGCCAATCTATCTCTGTGGTTGTTGATGGATCAGCCTCCCACTTTTCTCCATCAACAGCAGTGTCCCTAAAAGTTCTGTCCTGTCCTCCACACTTTTTCTCATTTTTTCTAACAATTTCCTCTTCTCCACAAATAATCCAGTGCACTTGTATGCTGACATCTCAACACAGCATTCATCCACATCCTTCAATTCTGCTCCTTCTTCTCTCACTTGACCTGCATCTCATTTTGACACAGCTTCCTCAATAATCTTAGACTTGGGCAGGATATCTCAGTGGGGTACACAAAATCTTGTTAAACTTAATACCTCCAAGACCCAGTTTCTACTCATCTCTCTATCAAAAACTCCTCACAACTCTTGTCTCTCCTTTGACCGTTCTGTAATTCTACCTCTTGACTCAGTGAACATACTTGGCATTACTGTAACATCCACTCTTTCTTGGAAACCCCATATTACAGGAATAGCCAAGTTTACCTCTAAGAAACTGGAAGTCCTGTTTAGATGTCAAAACTTCTCTTCTGAACTGATTCATCCTTGTATGGAGTACTGCTCTCACATTTGGGATGGTTTAACTCTGTTTCCTTACTTGACATTTGAATTGAGAGCAATCTGCCTTATAATTGTCCCAGGCTAACTTCCAAACTTGACCCCCTTGCCCTATGCCCCAATGCTCAATGTTGGTTCACTTTCCCTCTCCTATAGGTATTACTTTGGTTTATGCTCCCGAGAGCTGGCTGCTTGTGTGCCCACACTTCTAGCTAGACCACACAAGACTCAGCAAGCTGCTGCATCACATGATTGTTTGGCCATCAGCAACTCAAGGGTGAGCCATTTTGATACCTCTTTCTTTCCCTACACGTTGAAAGCTTTGGAACTCTCTACCCTCTCATGTCTTTCCCAATAACTATGACCTAGCATATTTCAAAAAGACAGGTTTTTTACTTTCTCAAAAATTTGTAAGTACTTTCCCTTGTCTTTCTTTTTCCATTTCATAATTCTCTTTATATTTCAATTAAGGCCCGGCCTTGATGTGAACTTTTGTCTGTGACTGGAGTCTTCAACATAAAAAAATATATACACACACATACATACACAAACACATTCATATACATATATACACATGTAGATATTCACATTTGCTCACCTTCATCCATTCCTGGTGCCACACTGCCCCACAGGAAAAAGCATTGCCATCCCCCCTCATCAGTGAGGTTGTGCCAAGAAACATATAAAGAAAGACCACATTTGCTCATATCCATACTCTAGCTGTCATGTGTAATGTGCTATAACCAAAGCTCCCTATCCACATCCAGGCCCCACAGACCTTTTCATGGTTTACTCCAGATGTTTCAAATGCCCTGGTTCAGTCCACCGACAGCACGTCGACCCCAGTATACCATATCGTTCCAATTCACTCTATTCCATACATGCCTTTCATCCTCCTGTATGTTCATACTGCGATCGTTCTAAATCTTTTTCACTTCATCCTTCCACCTCCAATTTGGTCCCCGACCCTCCTTGTTCCCTCCATGTCTGATACATATATCATCTTTGAAGACTTTTCCTCACTCATCCTCTCCATGTGCCCAAACCATCCATTCTCAAGTTGTCATCTGTAATATACTAAAACCACAGCCCCCTAACCCCATCCAGGCCCCACAGACCTTTCCATAGTCTACCCCAGTTGGTTCAAATGCCCTGATTCAGTCCACCGACAGCACTTTGGCCCAAATTCACTAAATTGCTCCAATTCATTCTACATTAAGCATGCCTTTCACCCTCCTGCATGTTTAGGCCCCAATCACTCAAAATCTTTTTCACTCGCTCCTTCCATCTCCAATTTGGTCTCCCCATTCTCCTTGTTCCCTCCACTTCTGACAAATATTCTCTTAGTCAACCTTTCCTTACTCATTCTCGCCATCTTTGCAAACCATTTCAGCACAACCTCTTCTGCTCTCTCAATCACACTCTTTTGATTACAACACCTCTCTTACCCTTTCATTATTTACTCGATCAAAACATCTCAAACCACATATTGTCCTCAAACATTTCATTTCCAACATATCCACCTTCTTCAGCACAACTCTATCTATTGCACATGCTTCGCATCTATATAATATTGTTGGGACGACAATTCCTTCATAAATATCCATTCTGCTCACGATAATATTCTCCCTTTCCACACATTCTTCAGCGCTCTCAGAACTTCACCCCCTACCCTACCCTATGACTAACTTCGACTTCCATGGTTTCATTTGCTGTCATATCCACTCACAGAATTCAAAAACACTTCACTTCCTCCAATTTTTCTCCATTCAAACTCACATCCCAACTAACTTGTTCCTTGACCCTAATGAACCTTATCAACCTTGCTTTTATTCACAATCTCTCACAACTTTCTATCAAAATCTCTTTTAAATTCAGTCTCCAACTTCTCCAGTTTCTCACTCAAATTGGCTACCAGTGCTGTATCATCAGCAAATAACAACTAACTCACTTCCCTGGCTCTATCATCCCCCTCAGAATGCATACTTGCCCCTCGCTCCATGATTCCCAAATCTACATCCCTCATCACCCCATCCATAAACAAATTAAACAACCATGAGGACATCACAGACCCCTGCCACAGACCAACCTTTACTGGGAACCAGTCACTCTCCTCTTTTCCTACTCATACACATGGCTTAAAACCTTGATAAAAACTTCTCACTGATTCTAACAGTTTTCCTCCCACACCATATATTCCTAAAATCTTCCACAAGGAATCTCTATCAACCCTATCATACACTTTCTCCAGATCCATAAATGCCACATACAAATCCATTTGTTTCCCTAAGTATTTCTCACACACATTCTTTAAAGTAAACAACTGATTCATACCTCCTGTACCACTTCTGAAACCACACTGCTCCTCCCCAATTGATGTTCTATACATGCCTTCACTCTCTCATTCAATAAACTACACAATTCTCCAGGTATACTCAACAAACTTATGCCTCTGTAGTTTGAACAATCACCTTTATCTCCCTCATCTTTATACAATGACACTATGAATGCATTCCAACAATCTTTAGGGACCTCACCATAATCCATGCATTCACTGAAAATCCTTATCAACCAAGCAACAACACAAGTCACCCTTGTTCTTAACATATTCAACTACAATACCATCCATTCCAGCTACCTTGCCACACTTAATCTTGTGCACGGCTTTTACCACCTCTTCTCTTTTCACCAAACCTCAATCCATGACTCTCTCACTTCGCATACTACCCTGACACAAATATCCTACATCTGCCATTCTAAGTATCATCAAACATATTCAACAGTCCATCAAAATACTCATTCCATCTCCTCCTCACCTCATTACTATTTTTTTTGTTGAGGCTCCAGTCATGGACAAAAATGTACATTAAGACCAGGCCTTATTTGAAATATAGAGATTATGAAAGGGAAAAGATGAGACAAGGGAAAATATTTACATTTTGTGAGGAAGTGAAAAAGCTGTCCTTTAAAATGTGCCTGTAAGGATGCAAAAGGTAGAACCATCTCAGATGTAAAAGCAATACTCCATACAAGAACAAATTAATCCTTTGTATATATAGAACAACTGCTCAGAAGAAGAAAGGTTCAACATCTAAAGAGGACACCCAGTTTCTTAGAGGCAGACTTAGCTATTTCTGTAATGTAGGGTTTCCAAGAAAGAGAGGATGTTACAGTAATACAGAGTATGATCATTGAGTCAAGAGGTGGAATTAAAGAACCATCAAAAGAGAGAAAAGAGTTGTGAGGCGCTTTCGATACAAAGATGGTCTAAAACTGAGTCTTGGAGGCATTACACTTAACTAGATTACATCTACCCCACTGAGATATCTTGTCCAAGTCTGAGTTTACTGAGGCAGCTATGTCAAGACTAGATGCACAATGAGTGAGAGAAGGAGCAGAACTGAGGGATATGGATGAATGCAGTGTTGAGTCATCAGAATATGAGCACATTTGATTATTTATATGTGAGGATTTGAATTTAGTGTGATGGCTGGAGGCTTGGTGGCTAGCCACAGGGCATGCGAGTTGACGGGCATTGTTGACGAAAGGCGAGTTCGAGAGGATAACACTCACTGTTGTGTAGGCGAGGACAGGACTCTGCCGGTTTTGCAGGTATGTCAAGGCTGCCGGCGTTAACTAGGCGATGAAGGAAAGAATATAAGTTGTGCTGATAATAGAGTAAGGAAGTCTGTTAGTGATGGAAAATCAGTTTTACAGGAGTTTTTGAGAGAAGCATGTGTGAGGAGACTTCTGGCGACTATGTTGGCCTTGAGGAAGCGCTGTGAGCAAGCCTCCCATATCACCCTCTCAGTTCAAATGGCTTGTGTTATATGCCATACTGACCATCAACCTCAGTGGGTGCCTGTTGGTATGGAAGGGCTGGAGATTAGTGTATGTCCAAGGCACCAGGTGGTTGCGAGAAAACTACCCGTCCTTGGCTGGACAGCAAGACTACCACAGCTGGTGCAGCTAAGTGCATGGTGTTACAACTCTGTGTGGGGGAGTTGGTAGCATGCCTTGTTCATGAGAGGTACCATGAGTGGACCAAGTAACGAGACTCAGGTAGTCTCATATGGTAACCAGATTGTGGGTGGTGTGAGCCATGTGGGGAGAGGCCTGAGAGGTGCTGTGCTGGGAGAAAATCCAGGCAGTGCTTTGATAATTACATGTTGCTAGTACTGACCTATGTACTGTATTTACGTAAATAACTTCTGTGAGCTGTTAAGGAAAAGTGTTTCTATTCATAGTTAATTTCTTTATTTTATGTAAATATCTTCTGTGAACAGTTAATGTAAAGTGTTTTGTGTTTGGAGAAATTTCTTACTGAGTATTGGCAATGGCTGTAAAGTAAAGTTTTGTAAACCCTACCTATTGTTTGTACACCCCAGCAGGAGATTCTCTGTATTGAGTGCTAAAGGTGAGCCCTACAACAGAGGAGAGCAGCTTAAGCCCAGCTCATTACATATAGGAGAGGAAATCTTTGTGGGGGAAAAAAAAAAAAGTGTAGGGGAGAGAACAAAACCTTGTGGGGCACCAATGTTGATGGAGAAGGGGGGAGCTAAGCAACCAACAACCTGAGAGATAGACTGGCCAAAGAGGAAGCTAAATGTGAAGGAGCAATGTGAGGGAGGGAAGCCAAAAGAGAGGAGCTTTGAGATGAAACCCTGATGCCACACCCTGTCAAAATCTTTGGATGCATTCAAGGGCAACTACACGACTCCTTAAAATCCTTCTGGAATGATGACCAGAGATTAGTAAAATAGGAAAGAATATAAATAGTGAATCTCACCGTACGGAACCTATACTGGTGATCAGTGAGAAGACTGTGAGTTTCTGGATGTCTAAGGATATAAGAATTGAGGAAGAATTCAAAGACTTTGGAAATGGTGGATGTCAAAGCAATACGACAAAGTTAGAGGGGTCGAATGGTCAACCTTCTTAGGGATGGGATGTATCAATGCATGCTTCCAAGGAGAAGGAAAAGTTTTGGTTTTCAAACAGAACAGACAAGCAAGCACAAGCAGGCACACTCTTTCAGAAGAAGGGGATGGATGCCATCAGGACCATAAGTCTTGCCTGTATCAAGAGAGAGAAGGGCTCGTTGGATAGTCCGAAGGGGTATGGGATTAGTAAGAGGAGCATCAGGGGGTGAAGGAACGTTAGAGTCATCCAAATTGGAGTTAGAGGAGAAACGGGAACCAAATAGAGTTGCTCTGTCTATGGTAGAGACAGCTGTAGTACCATCAGAATGAAAACATGGAAAAAAGGTAGAGCAACAGAAGCTGATATAGATGCCCTTGGCTAGATACCAGAAAGACCTATCAGTAGGATGAGGAAAGCTTATTACACTTCTTTTGAAGAAAGAAATGCTTTGCCAGACAGATGACATGCTTGCAATGATTATGAGCTATGACCCCATACCTGAATGGCCTCAGAACATTAATGGTTGAACCATGGACTGCAAGAAGAGGTAGTCTTGGAGGAAGAGGGGATAAAGCTTCCATTCCCGCACGAATAACCTCTCTTTGAGTTTGGTAGAGACGAAAGTATCACCACATAAAAGGCAGTAATTTACCCAAGGAAAGTCAGAAAAGAAGTTTTGTAGGTTATTCCAGTCAGCCTTGTTTAGGTGCCAGCATTTATGCTTAGAAGGGGCTGTTGGAGGGGAAGGTGCCATTAAAATAGATACATTTATGAGAGTGTGATCAGAGGAACCAATTGGGAATGAGATTGTGGTTACAGCAGGATGGACTAAAGGTGAAAAACAGATCCAGATATTTGGAGAGTGGTCACAGCAGTCAGGAATATGGGATGGATGTTATCATTTCCCCTTTTGCCCCCTTTAACTGACATTCCTATTTGTACTTTTCTTTCAACTATATCTCTGATATCTGTTCCCTCCTGGAACTCCCTCAAGGGGGTGGCCATGGCAATAGAGTCTTCATATCTAGCAAACTCCACTGCTGTTTTTTAGCCTTTAGTGCCTCAACCTTAACAAGCCACTACCTATCTAACATGTCTACCTATTGTTCCTGCGTAATGTTCCAACCTAATTCTTCTACCTAATGCTCCTGCCTACTGCTCCTACCTACTACTTCTACCTAATGTTTTTACCTAATGTTCCAGCTATATGTTCCTACCAACAACTTCTATCTATTGCTCCTACCATTTTGAAAAAAGGCAGGGCTAGCACATAGTGCTTACCACAAGAAAATCTTTGAGTTACAAAAAATGAGCTGTGTGAGTTTAGAATTGTCAAGTGTTATATATGACAAGGAGATATTGTATGTTTGTGGCCAGAATGCTAGTAGTCCATATGTGAGTGAGGCAGAAAGAAGACAGCTACCAAGAACAGATGAGTGCAACTTGACAACCATTCAAGTGCTGGCTCACTGTGCAGCCATCACTAGCCAACCCAATACCCAGGGTGGTAGTATTGGAAAATACCTCCTTGACTGGTGGCTGCCTTACAACTACTACTTATCTTGTTTTTCAAACATTATCAACCTCATCCCAAAACATCTTATTCTCCCTAAAGTAATCACTCACCCTAACTCTTACTTGTTATCTTTTTCACCTCCTTCACCTTCCTCTTGACCACCTGCTGTTTTCTCATGTACATCCCCCAATCACTTGCACTCCTTCTTGTAAGTTCTGCCAAAATACCTCGCTTTTGCCTTTCACTAGCACCTTTACTTCTTCGTCCTACCACTCACTACCCTATCTAATCTGCCCACCTCCTGCCTTTTGCATACTATATGAATCTCTCATACATACCAGCACTGCTTTCCTAAATACCTACCATTCCTCACCCATTTCCCTTGCTTCATCTACTCTCACCTTTTGCCATTCTACACTCAATCTTTCCTCGTATTTCTTTACACAAGTCTCTTTTCCAAGCTCACTTACTCTAACCATTCTCTTCTCCCCAACATTGTTTCCTACTTTACAAAAACCTATACAAATCTTCAAATTTGCCACCAAAAAAAAGTGATCAGATATCCCACCAGCAGCCCCTCTCAGCACATCGTTTTTTTTTATGTTGAAGGCTCCATTCACAGACAAACATCCTCATCAAGGCTGAGCCTTAATTTTTTTTTTCTTTGTGTTGAAGGCTCCAGTCATGGACAAAAGTCCACATCAAGGCCAGGCCCTAATTGAAATATAGAGAGAACTGAGAAAAGGGGAAAAACATACAGGGAAAGTATTTACAAATTTTTGAAAGTGAAAAACATGTCTCTTGAAATGAGCCAGGTCATAGTTATTGGGAAAGACATGAGAAGGTAG
>JAYMFT010417390.1:999-17852 GCA_038088735.1 Panulirus argus | reverse complement strand
ATCTATCTATCTATCTATCTATCTATCTATCTATCTATCTATCTATCTGTCTGTCTGTCTGTCTGTCTGTCTGTCTGCCTATCTATCTATCTATCTGTGTAACTATTTATCTGTTCCCCAAGCACTGAAGGTGGATCCCCACCACCACCTCCACCACCACTCTCCCCCCACCATTCCTGTCTCCAGCACCGCCACCCGTGGCCCAGCGCTACAGCCCCTGAAAATATGTTAATCCTGGGTGGGCTGGAGCGGAATGCCTGGCCGGGCGGGCGGCCGGGTGGGTAGCTGTCCATTTTTAAGGCGTCGGGAAAGTTGGATTGTAGGCTGGCTGGCTGGCTCAGGCTGGTAGACTGGCTGGCTGGCTGGCTGGCCCAGGCTGGTAGACTGGCTGGCTGGCTGGCTGGCTGGCTGGCTCAGCCTGGTAGACTAGCTAGCTCAGTCTGGTAGACTGGCTGGCTCAGGCCTGTATTGTACATCACGATGGTTGTTGCAACTCTCCCAGGCCAGTGGGTGGGAGAGGGGGGGAGGGAGGGAAGATAAGATCTCTCCTCTTTTTATTAGCCTTTGTTACTCTCTCTCTCTCTCTCTCTCTCTCTCTCTCTCTCTCTCTCTCTCTTTGTATTTACGATTTTTTTCAGGCATATTCTATTAGCGAGTTGTTCATACTTTTTTTTCACACAGTTCTTTATCCCTTTTACATGATTTGCTGTCTTGAAAACGGAAGAGTGGAAATCCACGTGACATTAGACCTACTTCTTGAGGGTAAGAAGAAATTGCAAGCCGTCATACCCAGAGTTTACACCACCGTGTTCAAGAGTCGTACTGTCTTGCCCAAGGGTCGTGCGTTCGTGGTCAAGGGTCGTACCGTCGAGCTCAAGGGTCGCACCGTCGTGCTCAAGGGTCGCACCGTCGTGCTCAAGGGTCGCACCGTCGTGCTCAAGGGTCGTACCGTCGTGCTTAGGGGGTTCTTGCGATCATTGTAAAACATAATCCAAAAGTAATAAAAAAAGATTCATCCGAATACTACACAAACGTTCGTTTCGTTGGCTCAATAATCACTGGTCGTTGGACCAACTTAAACATCCATTTCGGTCTTTTGGAACCACACCTCTGAATCCCAGGGATGGTCTGAGCATGTTAGTCGGACTTGGACAGCTGGTGGACGACAGACGGGCGCAGTGGTCAGGGACAGGAACTAGCTGTCAGAGAAGAACCTTGTGACAGTTGGAAGTGCATGTCTGTCGATGAAACAGGCTGAAACTACCTGCCCATAAGTGGAACAGACAGAAGAAAGTCTGTCAGTGAAAGAGACAGAAGTACCTGTCCGTCACAGACCGTCCAGGTAAGATTATCAAAGACGACATCTGTTTCACGTTGATCCAAACGAAGTGCGTCACTTGTCTGGTGTTACTGGGCGTTCCGTGTATCGTCTTGTAGTGTTACTGTGTGGTTAGCCCCTTGATCGTAGCGCCACGATTCATGGTTATGATGGCCAGGTCATCGTACCCAGGGGTCGTAATGTTCTACCCGAGGTCGTAAGTCAAGATCTCAACCCGTCAAGCTTCTATGTTAGGACTCTTGTGTTAAATCCAGTCATTTTACTTTTATTGCCGCACATTCTCATGTATACTCGATGACTTCCTGTGTCCCCCTTGCTTCCATCCCTGTGTATGGCATGCGTAGATTTGTGTGTTCTTTGTAACTTGACAGGGTCTTGACACCCTGCCAGTGGACAAGGATTTGACACTTATGTCATGTGGAAGGGGGGTTGACGTCATGTCAGGTTGTAAGTCCGCTGGAAGGTTCGAATTACTGTCTCGTGAAGTCATGAGTTGCTGTGTCGAAAGTCTCGAGCGATTCTAACCAATGAAGCCTTGAGAGGTGTTCTAATCTTTGCGCTCGGTGTGTGCAGTGGCTTGCGCGGTCGGCTGTGTTCTCCAGTTATTGAGGAGAAGAGGAACGTATTTCAGCGGAGTGCCTGACACGAGGGCGTGTTGTGGGGAACCCCGGCCGCCCTGGATCCAGCCGCTTGGTGTCCGGAACGGAAACAATACGTTCCGGATGGATGAACGGACCGGACGAAATTGATTATAAAAATCCCGCTCATGATTTTCATCGCAAGTTGCACGAACGACGAATTTTATATTCGTGGTCACCGAAGGTTAGAAGTGTTACATTTTTAGGGAAATTTGTTTATTCGTTGACTTATTTGGACGAAAATGATACCAGACGGTTTAATTCACATTGTGGAACTCGGGTAAGTTACTCAACCCATCGGTGCATCTGTGAATAACCACGAGTCCTTAAACTAATCATTTACCCACAACGGTTGTCCTTACTCATCTATGCTGCCATCTGTGTTGGGGACATGTGAGTATATGAGTATGCTTTGGAGATTATCCAAACCTGAACTATTTAGTGGGGCTTTATGAGGTCCAAACATATACAGTAAGATGTTTATAGGTACTGGGAAGGTAGGGAGTCACGCGGGTACTAGTTTGCATCTTATACAGACTTATCTGTGTACCTTGGTTTCTTCATGGCAGGCCGTTCCCCTCGTACTCTTGAACACGGCAGTACGACCCTTGGGCATGTTGGTACGACCTTTGAATGTGGCTGTATTGCCTTTGGACTAATCCTTAAGGCCAGGCCATCATACCCAAGGGTCGTACCGTCGTATTTAGAGGGTCGTACTGTCGTGCTCACGAGGTTAACATTTCCCCTCTGATATAAATGCACTGGTAACCTCATAAGGAATTTGATCATCTTAAAGTTTCTTGACCAGAAAACAGATCAAAGTGATCACACATACATTCAAGGCCAGAATAATCTTCACACACACACATACACACACGTATGTTAGCTCCAGTCGCACGTTACATCCTTGCAAATACTTTCCCTGCAAAAATTCTCCCTTTTTTTCCCCCCAGTCATGAAATATAACAACGTAGAATAAAAAGGTTAATGTAATTATTGCGAAGATTTGAAAAAAAAAAGTATGAAATCAAATCTTTGACTTCGTGATTGTGGCGAAGACCAGAGCGGCATCCTCCGTTCGAAGACCAGAGCAGCATCCTCCGTTAAGCATACATCTGTCTCCGTTAAGTATACGTTTACCTTCTCCGTTGAGTTGTGCAGTTGTTTCCACCGTTTAGTGTGCAGGCAGCTCCCTCCTACGATGAGAGTACAGTTCCCTCCATTGTGTGTGTACATCTACCTCCTCCTTTGAGTGTTGTTGACACTGTCCTCGACGCGGTGACCAGACCCGGTGATTGACGTGATTGACACCGTCCTTGAGCTGGTGACCCAGACCTGCTGATTGACGTGGCTGTCCTTATCCTTGACCGAATCCTATTGGCTGTTGATTAACTTGGTGACTGTCCTTGCCGCCGATTCATAAACATATAATTGCAGTAAATTAATTATATAATTAAGAATAGCGAAAAGGTCACAGTGACCCTTTAGAAAGTCAGATAACATACTGTGCTTTTAATTATCATTACTTTTCATAAAACTCGCGATTGTCATTTTACACCGCCTGCGATTGGCATCCTATCCCACACCTGTCCTGATCAGGTTTAAGCCCAGCGAGAACGAGAACCCAAGCCCTGCTTCACCTCAGACGACGCCATTCATGTCCGCTACATGTATCCCCAGATCAGCACGAAGGGATCATGACTTCATACTGCTCCTTATACCGCTTGACCTAGACGAGGGCAGGCGGGGGTGGTGACATGGACGAGGTCAGGCAATGGTGGTGACCTAGACAAGGTCATGCGAGTGTGTGGTGACCCAGACGAGGTCAGGCGAGTGGACAGGGGGTGTGGATGACTTGTAGGAGGAGGAGGAGGAGGAGGAGGTGATGGGGGTGGAAAGATGGGGGGATAGATCGTCATGGTCCCGTCGTCGTCTGCCTGCGGTCAGCTCGGGATTTGTCGAGTCAGGGGGTCAGGCTTGTTCTTTGTCTGCCGCGTCGAAGCGTTGACAACGTGCAGGAAAGAAAAGCAGACTGAGAGGCGGACAGAAAAGCGCCTTTGTGGGCAAGAAAAAAGGAGAGAGAAGAAAAAGGGAGAGAGAGAGAGAGAGAGGGAGAGAAAAGGCAGGTGTGCTCGAAGGCCGGAGGGAAGGTCGGGAAAGAGTTAAGCAAAGGTAGTCAACTACTTGATATTTTCTGAGGATCGCGAAGTGCTCGTGTTAAAGAGCACGTGACGGGCCTCCTGATGTGGCTAATCAAGAACAGTATTGCCTTTGTTGTAAGGTCATTCGGTAATCTCTTTTCCAGACATGTTCCAGAGCTCTGTGTACGGAGAGTGCATGTGCCATCGTTCGTAATGGTGATCGTGAAGGACATTGTTCTTTCGTTCGCGCACGAATATCATTTTGTCAGTCGCAAGCGGCGTGAGGACAGACAACGACGAGTTTTATGAAAATAATGATAATGATCAATACAGCGTGTATTTGACCATGTAACGGGTCATTGTGACCCTTCGTTATTTGTGATTACATAACTCATTTACTGCTTTTATGAATCGTTGGCTAGAACAGTCACCAAGTCAATCAAAAGCGACTAGGATACGGTCAGGAGATAAGGTCAACTACGTCAATCAGCGTGTCTGAGTCACCAGACCTACTGATTGACGTGGTTGACACCATCCTCTGCCTGGTGACCCAGACCTGTTGATTTACGTGGATGACCTTATCTTTGACCGTATCCTAGTGGCTTTTGATTGACTTGGTGACTCTCCTTCTCACTGATACATAAATATATAAACATAGTAAATGAGCTTTATAATTACAAATAGCAAAAGGTCACAGTGACCCGCTACAACAAGGTCTGTGCTCTCCCTTGTTCAATAACGTCATGTCCTCCTGTTCGACAGAACTCTGACCTTTGTACATTTGCATACTACCATCCCGTGTTTGACAGCCTCTGTCGCCTTGTTAGACAGCATTCTTGTCTTTGCTCGACAGCATATTGTTCACTGTTGAACTACATTGTGATCCTTGTTCTGTCCTGGGCTGAAGAGCGTTCTGTGCAAAGAATTCTGCACATTGTTGAACAAGAGCGCATCACTTATTTACCCTCTCCTCACGTCACTCTGGGAGGGGAGCAGCCTTGAAATGACTGTGAATTCTGCTATCGAATTCAGTGTTATGCTTCAGATGGCACAGTCCCTCCGCGCACCTTTGGTAATGACAGCATCTGATCGTAAAATTCCTCGTAATCTCTTGTAATATTTCCGCACGGGCGAGAGGCTGGTCTTGCACATTACTGCATTAGACTGGTATAGGCTCGTGACTTTTCACGTGCATTCCTCTCTCTCTCTCTCTCTCTGCCAGCTTGAGAAATCGGGTGGAGGAGAATGTATCCGTAGGTTGGTTGGAAGTTGTGTACTGCTTGAAATCTCGTGGTCAGCTTCCTTCGATAGACACGGCAGTACAGACTGTGGTCGCCAACAGTCAAAACCAAGTTCATATGACAGATCTCTGCCATACATATTATACTACTAGGATATTTTAGTTCTTTCATATTGTTATGGGCGAGTATTTTTCACAATGTTTTGCCTTTGGATAAGTCAGCTAAATGGGAGTTTCAGTAAGGGAAACAGATGGGAAAGCGGCAAGGGGCAAAGATGAGGTGAAGAGGAGAGTGAGTGAGCATTTTGGAGAACGGTTGAAAGTGTTAGATGATGGTATGGAAGACGTAGGGTGTCTGGGACGTGAAGGTATGTGGAGCGAGAGAGTCATGACCAGTGTTTCGGTGAAGGGAGAAGAGGCGGTGAAAGTCTTGCGTTGGATGAAGTATGATAAACCATATGGATAGGTGGGAGTGCGGCTGAATTTCGTAAGCAAAGGGGTGAATGTGTCCATGATTGGTTATTTAGGAGTTTCAGTGTACTTTTGGCTCTTGGTGAGGTGCCTGAGGATTGGCGTAAAGCAGAAAGAGTAACTATGAATGCATGGGGGACAAAAGCGAATGTTCGAAATACATAGATATGATATGTTGAGTATAGCTGGCAAGTTGTACGGGAGAGTGGTGATTGAGAGGATGGTGACAGAGCATTAGACTTAGGCGGTTTCAGGAGTGAGATAAGATGTGTGGATCAGATGTTTACTTTGAAGAACGTGTGTGAGAAAGAGAAACATGAATTTGTATGTGGCATTTTTGAAGCTAGAGGAAACATATTATAGGGATAATATAGAGTTTTTTTTTTTTTGTAGATATTAAGAATTTATGGTGTGTGAGGAAAGCTATAAGTATTTTTTTTTTTTTTTATCAAGAGAGTAAGGCGTTTGTGTGAGTTGTATGAGAGGAGTGGTGGGTAGTTCAGGTGAAGGTGGGTCTGTGTAAGGGGTGTGTGATGTCACCACGGCTGTTCAGTCTGTTTATGGATGGGATGGTGAGGGAGTTGAATGCAGGGGTCTTGGAGAGAGAGAGGGACAATTCTGCAGTTTTTTTAGGGGGTCCGGGGAGTCTGGAAGGTGAAGCAGTTACTGTTTGTTGATGATACGACTCTGATGGCAGACTCGATTACGGAAATGCGGAGGCTGGTGGCTGAGTCTGGGAGAACGTAAGAGAGGAGGCATAGACGTAAGGTTATCAAGTATAACGAAGGAGTGAAGCGGGCTGGTTGGAGTGTGAGTGGAAGAAGTGGGATGTTTTCTATACCCGGGAATGGACCTGGACGCAGATGGAACGGTGTTTGCAAAAGTGAGCCATAGGGTGGGCGAGGGCAGCTGAGGTCCTGGATGCACTGAGGAGCGTGTAGTAAAGAGAGATCACTGTCTCTGAGGGAAAAAGATAGGTACGTTTGATGATATAGTTGTCCCAACGGTGTTGTTTGGATGTCAGGCATGGACCACAGATGATAAAGCGCAGAAAAGGGGGAATGTCTCGGAAATGAAATGTTTGAGGACGATACGTGGAGTAAGGAGGGTTCGAATAAAGAATGATAGGGAAAGAGAGGGAGGTGTGGTAGTATGAGAAAGGAGAAGAGGGTGTGTTGAAGTGGTTTCGACATGTGGGGAGCAGAAGTGAGAGGACGATGACTAACAGGTTATACATTTCGGAAGTGGAGGGAACAACGAGAAGCGGGACTGACGCGGTGGTCGGTGCCCTGGCATGGATGGCTGACCGGTGCAAGGGATTTCAGGAATCTTGTGTTTCCCTTATTAATCCCTTGTACTCGAAACCCAACCAGGATTTGATTTACATTCTCTCTCTCTCTCTCTCTCTCTCTCTCTCTCTCTCTCTCTCTCTCTCTGTTCCTTTCCTGGTATGGCAATGAACTTGTGTGTCTGTGTGACAGTAAGAGCCACTTCATTCAGCGAACAGGTAAACGATCGATCCATTCACCTTGTACATAGACTTAGCCTATGATAGACTGGTGGATGGGTGGGGAATGAGTAGTACTTTGCTGATAAGCCTAGGAGGCTCCCCTAGGAGTTGAAGGCTCAGAGGACCCCCTAGGTGGCTCCCCTGGGAGTTGAAGGCTCAGGGGACTCCCTGGGAGGTGAAGGCTCAGGGGACCTCCATGGGAGGCTCCCCTGGGAGGCGAAGGCTAAGAGGACCCCCCTGGGAGTTGAGTGCTCACGGATTCTCCTGAGAGGTTCCCCTTGGAGGTGAAGGGTCATCGGTTTCCTTGGGAGATGAAGGCTCAGGGATCCCCTTGGGAACTGAAGGCTCGAGGGGTTTCCACTGGAAGGCTCCTCTTGTGATACTGTTGGTTATGAAGGCTGGCTGGGAGGCTCCCCCGGTGACGATGTCGGGTGACGTTCTTGATGTTGGTGGCTCTGCTGAGACGGGTGTAGGTGGGTCGGCTGATGTTCCAGAGGGGGGCTAAGAAAGGTAGTTTGAGGAAGGGGAGATAAGATGCCTTAGAAGGAGGAGGTGAGGGAAGATGTGGATGGGAAGAGAACACGAATCTAAAAGGTAATTAAGGATGTTAGATAGCACAGAAGACACAATACAGGAACGAGAATGAGGTAGGAGACGAGTGATTAGGATGAACGGGGGTGATGGATGGCATCATATTCGTAACACCACAGAGGAAAATATCCATATCTCTCTATCTACAGTATCTATATCTCTGTCTATCTATTTATGTATCTGTAAACCGGTGATTGGTGGGGTACTGGGGTTGAAGGGGAAGGTCATTGACACGGTGGGAAACCCCGTATGTTTCCCGCTTCTTGCCCCAGCATTTTGGAGTCGAGGAAACCCAGTAGTTGCCCTCTGAAACGAAACCTCTGAGCCAAGGAAACCCAGCAGTCGCCATATGCCACTCACCAGTTGCCTAAAGTGGACGGCAACCTCCATCCATTCCGTCCATCCCTTCTGGTCAGTTCTTTTCGGACGTTCCAGATATTTCCTTCAGTAATCCTACAGAAAACTGAAGTAGGACCTTGAATTTCCTGTGACCAAGTGCCATGTGTACCATGTCTTTATTTCAGCGAGTGT
Source organism: Panulirus argus (assembly GCA_038088735.1). NCBI lineage: Eukaryota > Metazoa > Arthropoda > Malacostraca > Decapoda > Palinuridae > Panulirus > Panulirus argus. Next base: position 9,391 of record JAYMFT010417390.1, on the reverse strand, counting down.
GTGTGTGTGTGTGTGTGTGTGTGTGTATGTGTGTGTGTGTGTGTGTGTGTGTGTGCTTTTGTACCAACACAACCATGTATATAGCAGCCATTCAGCATTTTGAGGCGACGAAAGACCCAGATGCACATAGAATTTCTTTACTCTCTTCCGTCTAACATGTATACAAAGGCTATATTCTCCTAAGTATGACATTCATACAATACACGCTGTGTGTATATATGTCACATGCATCGTGTATGACGTCACGGATTCTGTGTCTCTGGTATGATGACGTCACGGTGCCAACTGACGCACCCCCCCCCCCCACCCCATAGTGTAGACCACATCGCTTGAGGGTTGTCAGTACTGGGTCTCACGTTTTTACAAACGCGATGAAAAGGGAAAAAAAGAAAACCTAGATATCATTCAGTACCATAAACGAAAAAGGAAAAAGAGATGAAAAAGTGGTCTTTGCACTATTTTTAGTCTTGCAAATATCCAAGGCTTTGAAGTCCCCACCTTCTCTCAGTTCCCCTCGCTGTTACCTTCCTCTCACGTCTCATCTCGCTGGACTGCAGTGTCTTGCAAAGAACCATAGACAGACAAACTCGAAGCCTTGCAATGGGACTTTTAAAGCGTCAAGAGTAACGAAGTATGGCCGGGAGTTGCTCAGGTTTTGCACCAAGGCATTACCAGTGCCGCGTATCTCTTGTGTAATCTCTGGCTTAACATCAGCTGTGGGCCCAGGAGATGCGACAGGAAATACCGCGATGCCACCAGTTTGGTGCTACTCAGCCACTGAGTTAGACCCACGCGGGTACCACGCCGCTGAAGGCCATCGAAGTATACGTCCTCATCCCCGTCGGCAGCCTGTGACCACAGGCCCCTCGCTCTTGCAGTGTAGAGGCCGCCAAGCACTCATTTTGCCAGAGGCAGGGAGCCACAGAGCAACAGTACTTTGTTACTCTAATTAGATATATATAATTTCGAAGCCTACTTTGAATAATGTACTTTAAAAATGGACTTATTTTGCTTTGACAAGTACATTTTCGGAAAGAATGGACGTCTCGTTTATTGTTGATTCCATCTCCGTCACGGAGATGTTGGTTTGCGTTCAGTTTTCTCTACGAATTTATATATATATATATATATATATATATATATATATATATATATTTGTATATATATGCCTACCTGCCTCTCCCTCTTTAGCGAGGTAGCGTCAAGAAGAAACGAACGATGGCCTCATTTGCAATCCTTAACTGTTATGCACCGAAACTAGAGCCAGCCGTCCTCGCCGAAGCCTCACAAGCTACTCCACGGTTTACCTTAACTGCTACATATGTCCTGCTTCATCCCCATCTGATATGTCTGAATCCCTTGTGGTCTTGATCACCTTCAACAGGTATTGCCGGGTACTGGGCGAATCTTGGGTACATGTGTCCGTAGGCTTCCAGCCCGCCCTGGAGCGGTCTTTGGTAGAGTGCTTCACCGCTGCTTTGTCAGTCTTTAAGCCTCGCTGGCTTCCAGCCTGCCCTTCAGGGATCGCTGATCGAGTGCTCCACTACTGTCCCCATCTGTCTGAAGGCTCCCTGGCTGGCTTGTGGCCTCGTGCTGAGCGTTCCTCGCACCGTAACACTTCAAGATCTGAGAACAGTAGTCACACACACACACACACACATCATGTCCGCCTGTCTGGTCTTGCGGAAATGTAAGAGCGAAATTTTAAGCATGTCTCTTCAGAACCCGAACGTCCTTCGTGACTCGCTTTTCTTCAGTTGGTTAATGAACTTCACAATGCCTCTCATTCCGCCTGATTCAGCGGTGTATGTCTGCTGGGGCCTTCCGCATCACACACACTGGTTCATTGTTGTGTGTCCTCCTGGACTGACCTTCATTGCGACATATTCCAAACTGAACAGGAACTAAAAATTTCCAGTTGTCGAGAGGACTTACTGAAACGCCTTTTTTTGAAAATAAGTTTTCTTAGACAAAGTACTTATGTGACAGTTGGGTAAAAGGCTCATAACAGGGGTTAAGTGGATGTAGGCGTAGAGCGTACAGTTGGTACATAACGTAGCAGGAGGTAGGTGGAGGCAAGGGTAGAGCGTACAGTGGGTATATTAGATGGGAGATGGAGGAAAGCATAGAGCGTACAGTGGGTACCATAGCAGGTGGTAGGTGTAGGTGAGCACAGAGCGCACTGTGGGCACAATACATAGCAAAGGGTAGGTGGAAGCAAGCATAAAAGCGAGTAGCGTAGACGTTAGAGATCCAAATCATACTTTCCTTCAGTCAGTGCTTTACCTCAGATATATATTTTCCCCCCATTTCCAGCGTGTGTTTGAGGACGAGATGAGGACGAACCATCCAGGGGATATACTTCAACGTTCTTCTGGTGTACTGTTCAGCAGGAAGAACACCATCCAAAATAGAAGGTATGGCTCTCCACACCAGCTGACTATACTATACAGAGTCTTTAAACATTTCATTGAGAAACAGAAACTAATTAGATTCATTGGGTTGCTGGAGGTGTGTGGTGGGACTGACACGAGGTGAGGAGAACGCCCAGGCGTGGCTTCACTGGAAGAACAAGAACAATAAGACATATCTTTCACCATTCCATGACATGTGATAAATGCTTTACCGAGTCACTCCCCATAAAGGCCAGGAAATAACATGATGAATTTTGGAAGAAGAAAAGTAAAGGAATTTCAAATACAGGCGACACTGTTCCTACCATCATCTCTGAGGTCGTTAGGAGAACAGGGCCCTGTCACCCAAAAAGAGCCCATCTTACCTTACTCCTGCTTGAAGCGCAGCATCGAAGCTGCAAGAGCCAAATTAAGGTGGCCATAGATTTGCATATGTTGATAATTATAATAATGATAATGATAAATGTATAATAATTTTTTTCTGTGTACGGTGGGCATGTGGAGGGTTGTGTGTGTGTGTGTGTGTGTGCGGGGGGGTAATAGGGACAGCAAAAGTCACATGATTCAGTCACTGTGTCATGCACATGACGTTACATAAGTCGACCATTCACCGCGTCTGCTAGTTATGTAGCTTAACCAGTTAATGATGATTACACATACCAGCTACAGAATTATGTGTTTGTGCGATGTCTTAAAAAGACGTGATAGGATGGTTAGGAAAAATAAAGAATGAAACGAGAGATCCACAGGCAACGCACACGCTCACACACACACACACACACACACACACCATCATCAACACCCCGTGGCCGGGAATCCAGAAGACACTGGACAGCCTCTGTACGAGAGGCAATTTATGACCTTCGTGCGAGGCAACAAAGAAAATGGCCGAACCTTACCATAAACCTGCATCAAGCGAGTCCGCGAACGGACTGCGCACACGAACGGATTATGTCCCAGGACGGATTATTTTTGTACGCGGATAGGGACTGGCTCGCCGGATTCGTCTCACTTCGTTCGTGAAAACGCACCTGAAGTGACGTGATTGATCCGAGACGATGATTAACGTCTGACGAGACATCATTCCATAGGGAAGGGGGTGGGGTGGGGTGGGGATAGAAGACACTGTATAAACTGATGATGCGTCTTGGTTGGTGCAAATCATGTGATACCAGGCGATGCGCATGTACACGCATGGCATGATGTCCAGCATTACCCTGCTACGAGTCGAAGCGCATGTACGCGCCTGGCATAATGTCCGGCACTGCCCTGCTCTCCTCTACCGAGTCGAAAAGAGAGCTTATGAATGTGAACCCACGACTCCAGCGGTGATGAACGTCGGGCCCTGTGTTTTTTTCTTTTTTGCTACGGTAGGGAGATTTGGAGACCTGACCTCCCTCGCCGTGGTTTGTGAGGGCGTTGGGGTGACCTGCAGGTCCGGCACGAGAGGCTCGGATGGCTGCATCCTGGCGGTGGGGGACAGAGGGTAGGCCCCCCCTCTTGGGATGGGATGAGGGCAGAGGGTCGGTCCCGTCTTGGTATGGGATGAGCATAGTGGTAGGGGAGAAAAGGGTGGAAGACTCCCGTGTTGGGATGGGAAGATCGAAGTGGAAGGCGCACAGGATCCCGTCTTGGGACTGGACGACCCAGAAAGGACGTCCATAGGGGTCCCGCAGCCTTGGGATGTGATGACCCTAGTGGGAAGGGCAGATGACCCCGTCTTAGGGTGGGAAGACCCTGATGGGAGTACAGAGGGATCCGGATGCGACGGTCGGGGCGGTCTTGGTGTGCTCGGGGATTTCCACGAAGCAGTCCCGCACAACTTGGCACCCTGGCGAGCCAGGCGGTTCCACCCTGACGTCTGTGGGTGAGTGAGTGAGCAATGCATTACCTCTGGGTCATGCAGGCAGACTATGCCCTCATGGCCTGGGAGAAAAGAGATGAACGGCAAAAAATAGAAAGATTATACTTACGTACAATATCAATATGAGAATTAATGTTGTACTTGGCTACTGTCCGAACATCTCTTTTCGACGTATATACAGGTATCTAAATGATTGAATATCCATTTAGAATCGTAAAGAGGCTACAATTATTATCCATGAGTTAGGGGCAGTCGCAGAGTGAAGTCACGCTTCGAACACAACTTACCGCCTTGCATTGTTAATCGTATTCTACCATCGACAAACTTTTTTGAGGCACTTTATTTATGAATTCTAACTTTTTTCTTTTCCTCCAAGGCGATTCTGTTTGAGTCGCATGAACCAACGGGTCAGCCACAGTCTCCTGAAGAATTGCTCGAGATCTCTCAAGAAAAAGAATCAACGTCAGATGTGGTAGAATGTTATATTGCTATGTAGCACCTCCCCCTCTTATGTCACTGTATTCCATTCTTAACGTAGCGGATTTTGTAACAATACGACCTGTGAACTCTCCACACATCAGCGAAAATGTCTCTCGCGACTGTTGTTCTATCGAGGGAAAAACTCCGTGTAAACACAAGCAGAGTTGAGGTCCATCAGTGTGTTGCGACAGGTGTTTCCACCAGCACCTGAACGATACCTCTTTATACAGTCTGGAAAACTTGCGTCATCGTACACAAGGCTCTCTCGTCAGCCACTGGCGTCCGCTACCCAAGAGCTTCCAGAGGTTGATGATAAGTCCACGGGAATCCTGCAGCTGCAAGGCTGTACTTCATGAGGGATTATGGAATATATTCCTCTGAATCGAGTACCTCCTCAACGAGACTGTACTCCTTTCCGTCCACTGAAGATGATAAGGCCTCTGTCGAAGATGACTTCTCGCTCGTGAAGTGACTACTAGCGAGTCCGGTGAAGAGAATGGTCGGTTGAACACGTACACAAGATACACCTGTCAATCGTGACCCAAACAGTCTGAAGGGTCTGGTTCCCCCTACCAGCCCAGCGTGGACTTCAGTTCATCCCACCAGACCCCAGAGGACCTCACCGCGGCCGCCTACACCTGCAACACTCGCCGATACATTAAAACCTGTTAATACCCCAAAACTGTCAACTTTTATGCACAGTCCAATTTCCGTGTGAATGGGAACCGGCGCTGCCGTGATTTCCCGTAACTGTGCTTGGAACGATAGGGTGGCCGGGCCAAAGAGCCGCGGCACAGCAGGGGGCGCTTTTGTGTCGACGTGGTTTGGTGCGCCAGGAATGGGTCGGTAATCGGCCTCGATGCCTAATGCAAATGATTATTAATCCGGAGATTCCGGGTGAAGGAGAAGATCGGGGGAGTGGGAGAGACGAGAAAGAAGAAACGCGAGGGAGTTGTAAACAGATCTTGGGGTTTACAGAGGAGTAGAACAATTTTCTTTTTTACAGTTAAGAACGGAATGGAAATACTAGTTATTGTCTTCATAAAAGGATCCAGATATGAAAAGATATTATGTGAGGAGACTCGTTTGTGATGATGTGGTGAGAGAGAGAAAGAGAGAGAGAGAGAGGGAGGGAGGTGGACACGCCGTTGGAGCCACAGTAAATGCGTTGTGTGAGCACGTGACTTAACGTGGCCGGCTGGTTATGTACACAGAGGCACAATGTAACGCGATACAGCGTTCGTTTTTAGAGCCGCTGCTACCACTCTGTGGTGGTGGGTACCACACACGCTAGTGTGGTACGATGATTCTGGAGCTGCTACTGCCATTAGGGCGGTGCGTACCACACTGGTACGATGTCGATATAGAGCCATCACTGCCACCATGGCGGTACGCTGGTGCGGTCATGGGAGCAGAAATGAGGGCGAAGACCTGTGAAAATGGGAATGGGGTAACTGACGATGATGGCCGAGGGGTAAACCAACGAGGCTAACGCCACGCGGACGTACGCGATGGTAATCTCAAATGGCGACGGTAGTGATTACGTGGGGGGTGGGGGGGATTAGTGCTTGCAGTGGGGGAGGGGGGAGAATCCTGGTGCTTGTGGCGCTCGGCCGCCACCCGGGGCCCTGGGACGGGAAATACCTGTAGGGGGAGGTAGGGGGAGACCATCGAGCCGGCAGACTGGGGCGCCCCCACCTGTCCGGCGAGGGGGTCGTGAGGTGCGCCTACTGTCCACACCAGACGTCGGCACTGTCTCTGGTTGCCCCTCACGCCTCATGAGTGACGGGCTCAAGATGAGGGTATGAGCATTGGGTGATTCTCTCTCTCTCTCTCTCTCTCTCTCTCTCTCTCTCTCCGCTTCTTTAATCCTCCCTCCCCTCCCCCCCCCTATCCTCATGCCTCCCTGCCTCCATCCCCACACACTCCACCAGCCATGGCCAACCGTCGCCCAATGTGCTCAACCAGGCAGGCCATTTCATTGATCAACAGTAGTCATTTTCTGTGTCTGGTATTGATTATTGCAGGGCCAGTCGTGCCAGCTGCATATCAATGGTCGAGTTGCCAAGGTCCTCCCCCAGCCGGTCTCACTCCCCTTCCTCACCTCCCCTCTCCCATCCTCCCCATCACCTCTGTCCCACCCATTCCTAACTTACCCATTCCTTCCCTACCCATTTTTTACATTCGCCTCTCACCCATCCCTCATCCATCTCCTTCACTTCGACGCCTCATCTCCCATTATATTCATCCATTCAGTCCTCTTCCTCATTATATTCATTATTCTCCCATCCATTTCTGCCCTCAACTCCCCATGCAACCCACTGCTGTTTTACCCACGCCTACCCCACTCCTTACCCCCCCCACCCACACTATATAACAATAAATATTTTTCTACCGACACCAAAAGTGTAAACTAAAACCCGACTGAATCAACAGCTCACACACAGGCAGAGTATATCATAACAACAATTATCGTACAATTGATAATCGCTATCAAAATTAACGCTTACCACGTTGTGAAGTCGTCGGTAAAAGATTGATTGCATAAGGCAGGTGGCGGAGTTCTGCTTTGTTACCGAGAGTCTAAATGTAGTCAGGTTACATAAGACTGGTGTCAATACATGCAACTTGCTGCATATCGAGTGGGGGTAACTGAAAAAAAAAACTAAATAACTGCAGGAGAAAAATATACAGACCGTCAGAACTGTGTAGATAAAATGGTAGTATTTCATACAGAAGAATTGTCTCTAGTTAGGAGCGAAGAAGCAGTGTTTGCAGATTCTACTGTGGCTTTAAAAGCGATCTCCTGACTGCTGACAACAGTGGAAAGAGACTAATGGGTTTAAATGAAGATTACATTTTGACTCAAATGAGCCGTTCCCCAAAGCGAGGTGAAAATGCATTAGTGCTAACCAGGGATAGAGAGATCTAATTAGCTCTTGTGAGGACGGGTGAAAAGTTAGGTAACAAAGTGACGACAGCGACATCATCAAAATGTTTTCTCTTGATTGAAAAGAAAACGGCAAACTCTCGTTTCCCATTTTTCGTTTGTCTTGAGCAGTTTTATTCGTCTCGTTCCCCTCATTCCGTAGTCTCTCTTTAAACCCACGGAGCATGACGGTACGACCCTAAGGAATGATGGTAAGCTCATAGGGTCATATTGTCGTGCTCAGAGGTCGTACCGCCGTGGCAAAGCGTTGTACCGTTGTGCCTAAGGGTCGTACCGCCTTGTTAGAGGGTCGCACCGTTGTGCTGAAGGGACTGATGACCTCTTCGCCAAAACTCCCTTTTGAAACGCCTTTGCTTTGTGCTCACGTACCGCCTTCCTCGGGTGGGAAGAGAAGCAACAGCAGGAATTCTTAGGTGTTGCCCACAAGCCACAGGTGCCTCAGGTATGACAAGCATTTCCCGAGGTCTTCGGGGAGCATATTGTATTACCACAGACCACGTCAAGCAACATCACATGTGGTAGATGATCAGGGGAACTAGCCACGTCAACCACATCACGTCAGACAGCCTGGACAGGCATAACCATATATATATATATATATATTTTTTTTTTTTTTTTTTTTTCATACATATTCGCTGTTTCCCGCGTTACCGAGGTAGCATTAAGAACAGAGGATTGAGCCTT
>JAYMFT010417379.1:0-17852 GCA_038088735.1 Panulirus argus | reverse complement strand
TGTGTGTGTGTGTGTGAGAGAGAGAGAGAGAGAGAGAGAGAGAGAGAGAGAGAGAGAGAGAGAGAGAGAGAGAGATAGTGACAGTTACATAGATACACAGACCACAGGTCCAAGCATGACAATCTAGCCTTAATGCTAAGAAAAACAAAAAAGAAGAAACAAAAGGCCCCTTGTAAACGGTAAAAAAAAAATAATAGCAAAGCAAAGGCTCTTTCCCCTTCCTCTACGCTCTCCTGCATACAGCAGCAGGAAAACAAGTAGGAAAAGTACCTTGCAGGATTAATAAGCCTGAAAAAAAATTTTAAAGGAAAATCATAAGGTAGAATGAATGTGAATGTGTCATACATACCATCACCAACAACATGCATCCCTTTACTTTTTTGTTATAAAGACAGTTCTAAGGATATACTTGAGCTCCAGCCTCTCGACTTACCATGTCTCTGTTATTCCTGATGTTAAAGAATGTTGCAGTAATTCTTAATTACTCTCTCAAAGCAGGTGACATGGGTTAATCAATGTTAGTATGATACTGTAACATGGCCAGAGAGAGATCAGTGGTTGAGAAGGTAGCATGATATACCACTGCATTATGATGACTGATTGAATGAATTATTCAGTACCGGAGAGTGACAAGTGATAATCAAGCCTAATTTTGAAGATACTAATGGTGTTGCTCTGAACAACATTTTTTGGGAGCTTATTCCGTGCATCATTAATGTCGTTGGTAAAAAAAAAAAGAAATTGTACAGTCCAGTTTAACTCGGTGACCTCTTAGTTTTAATCCATTTCTCATTGGTAATGATGACGCTTCTGTAAAGAAATGTTCAAAATCAACGTTATTGAATTCTTTAAGTATTTCGAAACATTCTATTAATTTGCCAAGGGAGTGCCTCTTGCTTAGGGAAAACAAGTTCAATTCTTGCAGTCGCTCTTCATATGGTTTGTTATGCAAGGAGGGAATCAATGTAGTTGCTCTTCGCTGAACAGCCTTTAGTTTAAGAAAGTCGTTACTTAAGTGGGGGGCCTAAGATTACTCTGCATATTTAAGGTGTGGTCTAACTAGACTTAGATATAGTGGCAATATCACATCCTTGCTTTTGTACATAAAGTTTCTTTTTATAAGTCCTAATATCCTATTTGCTTTCTTGGCAGCTTCATTGCAAAGTTAGTATGATTTGAAGTTATGAGAGACAGTGATCCCTAGATCTCTCACAGTAGAAGTGTCCATTATCATGTGGCCCATCAGTTCATAATCAAATATTTTGTTTAGGTTTCCTACTTGTAACAGCTGACATTTATTGATGTTAAATGACATTTGCCATTTACTAGACCATTCAACAATTATATCTAGATCCTCTTGTAATCTTAGTATATTGTCTTCAGTTATTATGGCACTTTGTGTCATATGCAAATTTGAACATTAGGTCAATATCATTGATATAAATGATGAAAAGTATAGGCCCAAGTACGGATCCCTGGGGGACACCACTAGTAATGGGAGACCATGATGATGATTCCCCATTCATTACGACTCTCTGCTTCCTATCCTATGACCAAGGCCCAGACATTGTGTATAAATTTAACATGGGGAATTTCATTAAATGCTTTTTGGAAGTCCAGAAATATTTTATCTATTGCTTTAGTTTTATAGTTGGTGTTGAATAATGTATGATAAATTTCAAGGGGGTTTGTAAGGCATGACCTGCATCTTCTAAAACTATGCAGTGTATCATTGATCAGGCTGTGTTGTTCCAGACAGGCTACGATTTTATCTCTAATAATTGATTCCTGAAGTCTGCATTATTGATGTGTGGCTAATAGGATGGTAATTGCCAGGCAAGTGCATATTTCCTTTTTGTTTGCAGAAGTGATATCTTCCAGTCTCCAGTCCTGTGAAACTATTCCTTCCTGGATTGATTTACTGAAAATCTGGGTTAATGGTCTGGCAATTTCATGTTTAACATTTTAAATCACTTGTGAATAGAAAAGATCAGGATATGGGCTTTACTAGTCTTCAGCTTATCTGTCTTGGTACTTCTCTAACTGTGACATTGAATTTTTATATCATGTGACTGCTATTTATAATTTTCTCAAAGTTTGCTTTTTAGCACAGAAATAGAACAGAAAAACTTGTTCAGGGTTGTTGCTATGCTGATATCATCTGCAGTGGGTTCCCCATTCTTATTTACTAAAGGTCCTATTTCACTCTTTATATGTTACTTATTATTGATATATCTATAAAACCTTTAGGATCTCTTTTACTATCTATTGCAGTACTCACTTGTTACCCTGTCTTGGAAATTTTGATAAGAACTTTTACTTGTCTTCTGATAGTACGATACTGCATTGCAATATCTGGGTCATTGTCTGATTTCTTAAGCTTATAGAGTTTATTTTTGTGCCGTATAACTCTTGCAATATCTTGGGAGTACCATTCAGGCTTGTTGGTTTTATTGTTACTGTTGTGCATGGGAATGAATGTGACTTGATGGTGCATAAACGTATGCTTAAAACTGGCCCATAATTCTGGGCATGAACCAGCAAGGGTGACTCCTTCCTGCAATTTGCAGTTCATTAAAATCCACCCTTTTAAAGTTAGGAGGTAATAGTACTGGTTATAGGGGAGTCAGTTTTGATATTTAAGTCAAACCTAACCATGTTTTGGTCGCAAGTGCCCAAGATGTTCTCCATCATGGGTATTAGTTACTAAGAACTCGTGGAATGCAAGAGCTAATCAAGTATATGTACTATTCTCGTCAGCTCAGTTATGGATTGATAGAGAGAATTGTCTTCAACAAAGTTGATAAGTCTTGCAGATTCACTTTCTACACCTGAGATAATTTTGTCAGTTGATTTCTGGAAGATTAAAATCCCCAAGAATGATCAAGTCTTTATCCTGTATTGCTCAATGTAAATTCTCATTCATAACAGTGTCAGTATCTACTGGCTGACTAGGGCATCTGTGAATGACGTTTATGTAAAGTTTGGAAGATTCTATGCTAATTTGAACACACAAGTGATCAACAGCAGCAGATGTTGCAGTCTGAATTTCAATGGAATTTGGTAAGATTTTACATACAGTGAGTTCCTCCTCCTTGTCTACTCTGTCCCTTACAAATAATTTGTAGTCGGGTAGATTTTATTCATTAATCAGATCATTGTTTTTCATGTTCAGAGATGTTTCTGTTAAACCAATGATATCAATGAGTTCACTGTTTTCCAAACAATGCAATTCAGCTATATTGTTTTGCATAGATCTTATATTCACGTAACATCCATTTAATTTCTTCAAGTGATTTCTGTAGGAGACTGTTAGGATGATTTGCTGACTGGCTATTTTTAGACCTAGGTGTGAAGAGCCTCCATGACCTGCATCCCTGATGTCACTGTCTGGTGAGGTGGGGAGGGGATTCAGTCTGACCTCCCCTGTGTGACATGTAATATGAGCCAACCTGATGAGATCAGCACACCGGACTTTACTGGGTCTCAACAAAGATTTTTTCCTGTAGTTGTAAGACAATTTGATCTTTGATTCACATTGCTAAGAGGTTTGCCCCTTTATTGTTGAGGTGAATGCTGTCTTTGCTGTATTGTTCTTTGACTTTTATGAATTCGAGCCATGGATCTAACAAACCGATGTTTGCATCAGTACACGGGCATCTCAGTCTCATTTACACCTAGTGCTCTCTTCAGGTTGTACTTACCTGCATTAAGTTGAGAGGGAGTGCCAACTATAGCAAGAGAGAGAGAAAGAGGTATATCTAAGAATATTTTGAATATGAATAAAAAGTTGTGAAACATGATCATTGGTGGATTTCATCCTTATAATTTTTCTTTAGAAGTCGTATATGAACCTTCCCCAATTTGTTTTTTCTTAAGTCAAATCAACTGCTGTCTCATCTGACACTGTTGCAGAAATAGAAAATGTCACTAATTCATCCTCAGTAGCATCATATGGATTCCCAGTTGTGGAGTGTTTCCATGACAATAATAACATTTTTCTCAACCTTTTTTATTCTGGATATTTCTTGTTGAACATTGCCATTAAGACAGTTGCTTGTGGATGATACCTCTCAGAACTGGTGTATAAAAGCAGGTCAGTGTTTACCTGTGGGTTAGAAGTATCTAACTGTTCCAGGTTTTAAAGTGTATTTTTGAATTCCTCTAGCAGTTTTTGTGTTCCTGTTTGCTGTCCCTTTCATGGTTTAGTCATGTGGAGTTTTACCAAATGGAGTGATAGCTCCACATTACACAACGAATTCACCTCCAGAGAAATGTTAATGTATTTCTGCCTCTACATTGGTTAGCTCTGACATATCAGATAGCAAGGAGAGTTTTGCTTGTTGTAGGCAAAGTACCAAGAGATCATATTGCAGACAGCTGTCATTTGTATATTCCAGTCACCTTCTCTTACTAGGTAAAATAAAAGACACCCTTTCAGTAAACTAGAATTTATTTTTTTACATGTTTGCAAAAATCACTCTGTGTTGTATAGACCTAATCTTGTATGGTTTATCTATTTCATTATCTGCAAAATGCAGTGCTAAATAAATCAGATGGTATCCATCCCTTGTAAATACAATCCCAAAACCTGAAAGTACAGTTACCTATTATGAATTTGAAAAAATAGGTGCCATAGAAGGCATAGACACCAGCTCCTTTCCCATCCCAGAAGCTATATATGCTTTGATTTCTGAAGCTGAAATATCTGTCTGCTCATTGGAATAAGACCTGGAAGAGACATAGAACTTTTCATATCAGTCATAGTTTTAACATGATTACTAGTGTCTGTGGTAACAAGTTCATAAAGTCAGGAAAAAAATAATTTGAGAATGTTAAGAGTTAAGATTTTCTAAGGTAATGACTTCTTGTTTGCAGTTAAACTTCACTATCAGTTTTGCATTTTTGAGTTTTTCTAATTTTTAATTGTTACCCCAAACCATGCTTGCAATTTTTAAGATATCATCTTGGATAGATGATGAAGTACTAATCCCAGTTTTTCCTTGCACTTTTTCTCCTTTGCATTGCTGTTTACCTCTAATATGCCTTTACAAAATCTCCACTTTCTAAATTTGAGATCTTCAGCTCTGTATCAGTCTCATGTGCTGTTTGCCATTTCTTACTATGCTAACTATGCCATTTGTCATTTCCTAATAGAAAAAGTATAAGAACAATGTGCAAAAATTTAAAGGGACAGCCATCAGTTATCATCTGTAAACAGATATCACAGAACATCAGGAATGTTGCAGAGTATCATAAGTATAATTACATGTTTTTGTATACTGCTTTATTGTAAATAACAAACTCTCTCAGAACATACAGCGATGTTATATTATTCTTTTCTTACCAGATTTGTAGTGAAAATGCAAGCTTAGGTATTTCTCTTGGTAGGTTAATGAAATGACAGAGAAGCGTGCCTGTATATGTTGTAATGACTACTGTTAATGTTGTATAAAAACAACAGTCGATGTGGGAATACCACCATAGTGTTCTGAGAAAATGATAGATTGCTGACAAGAGGAGACATTTTTAGATGACCTTGGCCAAAATGCAACCATTGCAGCAATGGATAATAGTGCTAAAGTGGTAATAATGTAACCATCGTATCCAAATCCCGTTCATATGGTGAAACACCAGGGTCAGATACAATATCATACACTAACTCTTCATCTGTAATTAATTCCATAGCACCAAGGAGTTCTTATTACATAAAGCCTTAGATTAAGCACTGAGGATCTTTCAACTGATAAGACACTAACTGTCTGTGGGTTTAGGGGATGGGTGCCCATGGTTTGTTCACATCCTTCACATCCCAAATTGTAGGAAATATTACTAGTTTTCTCCTCTACCAGGATCTCCTGTGAACAATGAGATATCTCTTGGACCTTTCGGGGATTAGTGTCTTTTAACACCCTGTGAGACTAGTGGAGAAGTGCTAGCTTTCCCTGCCCATCATCATCCACTTGCCTATGATGTTGGTGCCTAACTCAATTTGGATCCATCTTTGACCAGTCAGAGGGCACCATAGTGGTGATGACACTTACTTATTCCAGAGGACAGCCCATTCTATCTACTCAGAATTCTCGTAGATTACATGTAGGATAGGCAACTACCAGCATTTTTTTTTTTTAGAAAGAAAGTGTTCAGAGATCTTTCAGAGCCAATGTAAAACTGGTGAAGACACTAAATTCCTAGGAATGGCTGAAATCTCTGAGGCCATACTCCACTGCCATCATCTCTCATTCTGATTACTCCTCTTAAACAGCTCCACCATGGGTTGAAACCTCACTCATCATCATTGTGAAAGGTGTGTTGCAGAGTCCTTGGGCTTTAGGTAAACTCTCTTTATTGCATGCTGTGTCATTCGATGAATGATATCCATCAGTCATAATGTTTGCATTGGATGCTGGAGTGGATTGTTTACATTCTTCCACCCACAATCCTTAGCACCAGAATAACATCAGCATATGTGTAAAGTGCTAACATACTACAGTCAACAATGATGTCATAGAACCTGCTATTGGACCAGTTTTTTTTTAGCACCCTTTTTCTGCACCTGAAATAGTAATCAAAAAGAAAAAGAATAGATAGAATTTGTGTATGTTTAACACTTGCATCCTGAAATGCATGTTCAGTTTGCCACCTCACAGAGTATCCACCAGACCTTTCAGGAAAATAACTGGACATTCAGTTAGATTTGAAGGAAGTGTGCTGGCATATTCTGATTCATCCCAGAATGATGAAGCTTTTGACTTTTATATTGATACCCAAACCAGGCAGTTCAAGTTGATACCTTTAGTCTTGTGCATAGCCCCACGAATTAAGAGAGTTGGAAGGTACAGGTTAGATCTTTGAATCCTGACTACCTTTCAAGAAGTAGGAATTATCAAAAATTTTAAAAGGCCTGTTCAATTTTCATTTAGAACTTTACAAGGCTAAAGATAGATGAATGTTCTCAGGTAGGTCTTTCAATGTCTTCCCTGGGACCTGGTTCTGAACCATGCATTTTCTGTGTTATCTTTATGGTGTCAAACCTTGGTGTCTGACTGCCAGCTAGTCTAGTTACTGAGAAGGTTCAGTTTTGCTGCCCTGTGCAGCAACATAGTGAGGCTACAGACAGGCTAAAAATGTTACCTCTTTCCTGCAGTAAGCAGAAATCTTTTGAGAACACTTTCCCAAGAACTTATCAAGTCTTAATTTTGGTGGACTGCCATAGTGAATATCCAAAAACACATTCCTTGATGAACCATAGAGTCTTCTTAGGTAGTTTGGATGGATGCATCATGTCAAAGATAAGACATCCATTCTTCAAAAGGTCATGTAGATGAGGGCCCTTGGATACAGGAACAAGGTCTGTTCATGTCAACAGAAAGGAATTGCTGGTTACCTGGTTTTCATATTCCAGAATATCCTGAGCTGGGGTGTAAAACTTTATTTCTAATAGACATTACAGTGTCTCTCCATTGCCTGATGAGCAGAGGTTCGAGCAAATTCTTTCCTATCTTAATAAGAACAAAATCTGGGTAATATCAAAAGGCCACTTTCTTTCCAAGCTTCCTATCTTCAAACAGTATGCAAGGTCTCAGCAGAGGCTATGCTGAGATTATACGCAATGTCATCATGATTGTCTATAGTTATAAATGCCTTCATATGGATTCTTTTTCCTTACAAGTGGCATCCCAGGTAGATTTCTTCCACTGAGGCTAGTGCATTACTGTCATTGCATGTCTCTCCAGTTTTCAACAAGGGAGCTGTTGCAATAGATGCTCTTTACTTGGTTGGAATTATTGCAACTGAATTTATCTTTTCCCAGGTATCTAGGAAATGTTTTTCACAGATTATTTGGTTTTTGGGTTTATTTACTGTCATACCATTAATTGTTCAAATGTTCTACCTATATACATTCATCACCTTAGTAACCTTCCCTCCTGTATATTTATGAACTGAGATTTTCTGCCGTAATTCAAGGCTAACTTCTGGGTTAGGTTATGAGGTGGGGGAATATGTGGGTGCTGAATGCCTTCACATGACATGCTCAATTACCATGCAGGCAAGGGAGAGGTAAATATCAATTTCACAGTTTGTGGGAATGTTGATGCCATAGCCAAAATTTCCCTACTTCTGCTTATGTATATGATTTCCATACATATTTTACTCTTAGATTATTTGAACATATAGTGATTATAACAGAATAAAGACAAAGTAATAATCACTTCATCATTTTTTTTCTTTATACATCTTCGCCATTTCCTGCATTAGCAAGGTAGTGCCAGGAACAGATGAGAAAGTGGCCTCATTTGCTCACATCTGCTCTTTAGCTTTCATGTGTATTGCACCAAGGTCAGAGCCCTATATCCACAACCCGTTCCCATGCACCTTTCCAAAGTTTCCCCCAACCACTCTATATGCACTGGTTTGGCCCATTGATATTGGGACATCCTCTGTATACCACATCACTCCATTTCATTCTATCCTTTGCATGCCTTGCACCCTCCTGCATGTTCAAACCTCAAACCTTCAAAGCATCTTTTATTATTCTATCCTTCCCTCCTCCTCCTTGGTTTTCCCCTTTTCCTTCCACTTCTGACATGTATATCATCTTATTCATCCTTTTCTCACTCATCATCTCCATATGTTCAGACCATTTCAGCACACCTTGTCCTGCTCTCTCATACATACTCCTCTTACAACCAAACCTCTCTCTTGCTCTATCATTTCCTGTTCCTACTCTTCACACCACATATATTCCTCAAACAATTAAGTTCCAACACAATCATTCTGTTTTTTACGTTTTTGTTATAGATCCTTTACTTACATGCATACTGTGCTAACGGAACTACTGTACCTTCAAACATATCCATATCTGCCCTTAAAGACAATGCCCTCTCATTCTACACATACCTGGATGTACCCAGGAATATTGGCCCCTCACCCACTGTATAACTCATTTCAGCTCCAGTGGTGTCATTTGCTACCATATCCATATCCAAGTATCTTAAACATTCCACTTCCTCCAAGTTCTCTCCATTCAAACTCACATTCCTAATGATAAGTCTCTTTTCACTGGTATACCTAATAACCTTGCATTTATTCACATTTATTTTCAACTTTCTCCTTTCACACACTTTCCCAAACTCAGACACCAGCTTCTTCAGTTTCTCACTTAAATCAAACAACCTCAAAGCTCTGGGTTCTGTTACCTATACTTATTTCTTTTTTTTGTAATATTTTTCAAACAAGTTCAGAGAATTCGTAAGAGATAACTGTCTCATTATATTCATACTAACGTTCAAGCCAGTACCATATGGTCTGGAAAGCTTTCAATCTCTCCTGGAAGAATCAACTGACTCCACCATGAATGGAGCCTTATGTTGGAGTTCTGTATCCCTTTTTATGATAAGAATAAGGCTAGTAACACCTTGCTTCATATAAAAGTGCCCTGCATGAACCCCTTTCACTGGGTTTTGGTATGAATCTATTGGGCAATTTTTTGTGATGACTTGTTTGACTGTACTCTTAAGGAGACTGGTTGCTTCTCTACAGCAACCCTAGTGGGACCTTTTAAAATCCTGGAAGTTATACAGTCTAACAATCCAGAATTTTCTTGCCTACTTATAATGACTGTTTAATCACAGCCTTGAGTTCTGGAAAAAGTTATTTGAATACACACGACGTCCAGATGCAAGAATCATTGTTATCTTACTGATAATTTAAGGAGATACGATAAAAACAATTCCTAGAGTCTTGGTTAAGTATGAAACTGAGTTAAGATAAATCCCATTCTTACTTAAGCATGGAAGTATTAAGCCCATAAATTGCAAATTTTCACTATCAACTTTTGGAAAACTTCTTCAAAAGGGTAACACTCTGTGTTTTTCAGTCTCTTCATCTTTTGGAAATCACGGTTTTTTGAGGGGGAACATTTATCTATTCACCCAGGAATCCATGAAATGTTTTTCAGCAAGAACCATATCTACATAGATACTTCATGCTGGTATAACTTGATCCTTACCTAAAACTCTATGACATGAGGAAGATGACCTTTAGCTTAGCCTTCCTTAGAAATTGTATTGGAAGAAATTAACAGAAGAGGTCTTTGGTTTTCATTTAACACCTTCATCAAATAGCTCCATAGTCTAGACATTGTGGATCTAACCTGCATGGCATGGGATACCTCCTTTAGGACAGTCAGTTTTTGATTAGCCTTTGAAGTACCTTAAGAAGGTGCTTGTTTCCCCTTTTTGTGATGTTGACATGTGAGTATGCTCTCATTGCCCATGGGACAAACTGGCAGAGGAGAGAAATGTAGGTTTTGAAATTTGAAAAGCAATTTCACAAGACAGTTTCCTGTGAATAAATTTTCAGTTTCCTTACCTTGCCCTTACTTATCCTCTCTCTTTTCAAATAACCTTTGTCTTTATTCATAGTGATCACTTCTGGGTTGGCACTGCTAATCAGTTCCTTGTAATGATTAGGTTAGTAATATCATCATTGAGTCAGTCTCCAATTGGTTGAAGGCAGGCCTGAAACAAGTGGGCTGCTGCTCCTACAAGTGAATGGATTGCAAGACGCAGAGAAAGTTTGTCCTGTGTCAAATTTTTGAGTGGGTATTACAAGCGGTATATCTCTAAACATCCAAGAAATATCTCATTAATGTTGTTCATTCTGAATGATAAGTAGTATGGTTGCAGTGAGATATGAGCAGCTGATCAAGATTTAACTCTCAATGTTTTGATAGTTGTCTTCCATGGGGAAATGTTGCACACAGGTGTCTCACATTAGATTATATATAGTGCTGATGGATCAGGTTTCTGGCCATTATGGCACAGTGCTTCCTGATTGGTTAGTTTTTCTTGCCTGCCCATTCATATTCACCCAAGGTCTGCCCACCAATCTAGCTGTCACTGTAGCCCACCTTGGTGCTGTGTTGATATTGTTCTCTAGAAAATTGTAGTGCTTCCACTAACTTTATCCTTAGTTTGTCCAAGTCTTTGTGGATAGTTTATGCCTCTTCATGGCAGGGAAGATGTCTTACTTGTTATACATGTATCACTATTACCTTGGTCATTTGATAGTGTCTGACATCATTCCTGTGATCTCTTGCCCTTGTTTCCATGCCTCTATTTGTCTCTCGTATGGGGGACCTGTAGCATCCTCCACATGGAATTCACTCAGTCACACTGCTTTTGTGTGTATGTTTTCATCTTTAGTCTCTCTATATGTTTCCAAATTTGGTCTCTAATCTTATTGCTGTGTCTGTGGAGACATGGCTGAGAAATCTCCCAGTGGGACTTGCTCCACTGGCATTTGGAACCACTATATATTTTCTTTGCTCTTCTTCCCCCTTTCATTGTTTCTCCTCTCCATAAGTCTCATTACCTTCACCTTCATCCTCCCCAACATGCCCTCAGGATATTGAAGCTTTCTGAAAATGTCCATTATTTGCTTGAACTGCTCCAAAAATTTTGTGCTGCATGTCCTCACTGCCCTTAGGAAGACACCTGTACCATGCCCACTTTCATCCTGCAGCCATGAGCTATAATGGAGTGTATTTGATTATATCTGTTGGTCTGCTTCCTCTGTACTGAAAATTTCAATCTGTCATCCCGTCTCCATATCAGTTAGATCAAGAATGGTGGTTTGTTGTCTCCTTCCGCTTCTGTAGATTTGGTGTTTGTGTATAATATTGGGTCTTTGTACAATCCTTTGTACATTGTGTCTCCTTAGGGCAGTGACCAGCACATCATCCTTATATCTCATACAGGTTGTTCTGTGTTGCCTGTGATGTTGCAACATTATAACCTGGACGAAATGCTGGTCATAGTCCCAAGGAGATAAGACATACAAAGGACCCTACAGAGACTCAACATTGAGCATGAAAGCATACAGATCACAGTAGAAGAGGAAGAAGACAGAAAACTGCCATTCTTGGACAAATTACTATGGAGAGAGGATGAACAACTGAGATTATCAGTATATAGGAAGCAGACCTACAGAAATGACTACATCCACTTCTTTTCACCTCATGACAGCAGGAGGGTATTGTTTCTTCTTTAGGGCGTTGAGGTTATGTAGCCTGGAATTTTTGAAGGAGTTCAAGCAGATAATAGAAGCCTTCAGGAAGCTTCAACATCCTAAGGGCATGTTGGTGAAGCTGAACAAGGTAAGGAGTATCAGGGAGAGGAGCATATTCAACAACAGGAGGGAAGTGAAAAAAAGAAATTATGTAGTTGTTGCGAGCCAAAGAGTAGCAAGTCCAATTGGGTAAATTCTGAGCTGCAACTTCACTGCATATCAGTAGGATCAGAAACCAAGATAGGAGACATAGTGAAAGACAAGAAACCTAAGCATATACAAGATAGAATTGTATTGTACAGAATTACACACAGAGAATGCAATAAGACTTACATGAGAGAGACAAGAATAGGCCTGTAAACAACAAGAGAACACAGAAATTATGTGAAAAACAAAAGATGACCAATACATTAGAGGTACATTTAGAACAAGAAGCACATCTCCTTGGGTGGGAGGAGGCATAAATTATTGACAGAGTCATGGATTAACAAAGGAGAAAGGTGGTGGAAGCAGCTTACATTTCACTTGAAGACAGCATCAGTACAGTAGCATGGAGCTACAGCGCCAGCTAGATTGGTGGGTGAAACTTGTCAGATACAAGCAGGCAGGTAAGAGGAACTGACTAATGTGGGAGTGATTCACCACAGCAACAGGAACCTGATCCAGCAGCATTGTACAAAACCCCACATGAGAAACTTCTGTGTCATATTCTCCTGAGGAAGACAGATGTTGAAATGTAGAGAATTTGATCCTGACTAGCAGCTCATTTTTCATCACTGCCTTACTACCTATGTATCTCACTGCTCATGGGACACCACCTCAGAGACAAAATGTTTCTCAAACCTTCCTTTTGGAAGTGCAGCTATTGAAGGAAAAAGTCATAATGTATATTGGTCACTGATAATAGATGCATTTTCAGAATAATGTGCAGTCAGAGATGGAAGACAAACTGAACTCAACCATCCACTCTCTGAAGATGGAGAAGGATGAGGTCGAGCTCAAGAAAGATCAGGAAATATCCTCTCTTAAACGTTTTACTGAGAAATTGCAGCGTGAGAGGGATGATGCTGCCCTGCGTTTTGAGGAAGAAAAACATAGATCCATGATGCTTGGTGAGCCTTATAATTTAGTGTATGATGTAACTAATGTTTAAAGCTAAGATTGTATATATGATTTGAGTATACCCTCAGAAACTTTGTCTCATAGACAGTATATGTAAAGAAAGGGTATGGCAATGGCCAAATTCTTACCTCAGGAACTGTAGTCCAAAAAGTAGCATAAGAAAACAATAGGTTTTATGATGATTTTATTAATATGGAACAAAATAACATGAAGTACATTAAATGAGACTAGATCATTGTTATGTAGTAGAAGGTAGGCAGCCACCAAACAGGGATGTATATTACCAGTGCTGCCCTCCAGGGTATTAGAAGGGTTAATGACACCTGCTTAGTGAACCAGCATTTCAGTGGATGTCAAGTTGCACTTTGACCTAGGTAACTATGTTTTCTTTCTACCTCACTCACAGGTGGACTGATGGCATTCTGTCCATAAGCATACAATCTCTCTCCTTGTCACACATAAACCTTGACAACACTTAACACAGCCCTTCTTCACAACTCTAGATTTTCCTAAAGTCAGCACTATGTGCTAACCTTACCCTTTAACAGAATGACATGAACAACAGATAGAGATATTAGGTGGGAACATTGGACAGGAGCATTAGGTAGAAGTTGTAGGTAGAAACTTTAGTGAATAGTAGGTTGGAACCCTAGGTAGAAACATAAGGTCGACACTTTAGGCAGAAATAGTCAGTAGGGGTAGAACAGTAGGGGAAGTATTGTCCAACTCCATCAGTTTTTTTAATACAGACAAAAACTTGAGGTGTGCTGGTGTTTTAGTTTTTCAGACAATATGGGAACCCTGCTGCCTCTGGGAAACACTTTACTGGAGTTTCCCTCTGCCAGTGGCCTGTCACGTGTGAGGCACAAAAATACTAAGAACAGCACTGGAGTCTACCATTTATGCCGGGAGTGAAAAGTATGAGCAATTGAGAATAATGGCTTTTTTATTCCTATATCTCATGACCTATATCCAACTACTGATTCTACATTTTAGTCACCTCATTCACACATGTCTGCATCCCTACATTCACTGCACTTTCATCTACACTTTCAGTTACCTTCCTTTCATACTCCTTTCTGCATTTTTTCTGATTCATCGCCTCATCTTCTTGCTTGTCAACACTTTTACCTCTCCATTCTTCCTTACACCATATCTTCACTTCACCCTGATTCTCATTCCCATAAGAACTGCGAAATGGTCAGAGTCTTCAAAGAAGCCTTTCGCAGCTCTAGCATCTAGCATGGCTTTTCTCAATCTTTCATCCACTGCCACATAGTCAATCAAAGCCTTTTGCTCTTCTCTTCCATCATTCCTCATCTATGTATATCTGTGGATCATCTTGTCCTAATAAATGGTGTTTACAAGGAATAAACCCCTCTCAGTACAAATATCCACAGGATAGCTTCCATTCTCATTTACTCTAGGCACTCCCCATTTACCATCTCACCAATTTCATCACATTCAACTTTCACATTCATATAACCCAATATGACCACGTTTCTCTCATTCTTAAAACCATTTATACAGTCATTAAAATTTCTCCAGAAAAGCTTCATTTCATCCTTACCTCATACAGCCTTCATATTCACAGGCACATACACACATACCCATGCATGCTTCACAATCCCAATCTTTCCTTTCGCCCACACTATTCTTAATCCATTCCATCCATGTGCTGTAACACCCTCCCACACTCTTGGTGATGGCAGAACTGTACATCCTTCTTTCCCTCTTCCCTGATAATTTTTATTTATTACTGTCCATACCACACCTCCTTCCATGCTCTCCCATAACTTACATTCATCATTTCCATTTTCACTCCATGCACCCTGTCCAAGGATATGGGTTTCCTCAATCCCTAGCACATCCAAGCTAAAACTTTTAAACCTCTCCACAAACTCCCTCCTTTTACTTCCATTAGTCATCCCATTCGCATTCAGCGCAATCACCATCATTTGCTTGTCTCTTTTAATCCTTGGCATAACTGATTGACTCCAGTGTTGCTTCATAGCCTTTTGTGCTTCACCCTTGACAGGTCACTGGCAGAGGGTAACTCCAGTGTAGTGTTTCCAGAGGAAGTGAGGCTCAAAAATTGTCAAAAAGAAATAATGTGACATCACACCTCAGGTGCTTATCTAAATTTAAAAGGATTGCCCAGATGGAATTGGGCAATGCCTTCCCCTTTAGTTCCACCCCTAAGGGGTGTACTAACAAGGTCACCATGAGAAGACAAGATGAGATTTGGATACTTAAGTAAACAAGAGCATCCCCTTGAGGTACTGAAACTTAACTTTTCCCAGTTTTAAGCTTCTTTTTTACTTCTCACTGTAACAGCACCTCCTGTCTCATTGGATACAAGGTCATGGGATATAATCATAAAAAGGAAAATGCATGATGGATGGATGAGATTAGCAGTGCTGTGAAGAGAAGAAAAAGGCATATGGTAGACTCCTTAACAGGAATGTACCAGTGGAAGTTCAGCAAAGGAAGAGGGAAGAATATTAAATGTGTAAACAGAATATTATGAAGCTGTTATAGGAAAGCAAAGAAAGAGCCGATGAAAGTTTAGAATAGAGCTAAGTAAAAAGTTTAGGGAAAACACAATATTGTACTGAAAAGAGATGAAAAAGAAAAGAGATGAACATTAGAGTGGAAATTTTGATATGAAAAGTAAGGAAGGGGAGTTGCTGAATCAGAAGTAGAAAGTGAAAGGAACATGGAAAATATTTTAAAGAACTGATGAATGTGGGAGAAGGAGAGGCAACAGTTGTTACATGCATGGGTATGGAGGATGAAAGGAAAAGGACACAAGTGCATAGGCCTGAAGTAAGAAGAGTGGTAAAAAGGGCAATAATAAGGTTGAAGGTAGGAAAGGCATCTGGAGTGGATGGGATTATGGCTGAAATGCTGATTTTTTTTTTTCATACATATTCGCCTTTTCCCGCGTTAGCGAGGTAGCGTTAAAAGAACAGAGGACTAAGCTTTAGAGGGAAAATCCTCATTTAGCCCATTCTCTGTTCCTTTTTTGGAAAAGCAGAAACTGGAGGGGAGGATTTCCAGCCCCCCACTCCCTCCCCTTTTAGTCACCTTTTACGACACGCAGGGAATACGGGGGAAGTATTCTTTCTCCCCTATCCCCAGGGATAATATATATATATTACTATCATATGAGGTGTATAACTTTATTATACAAGCTAAGAAAACTGAATTTAAGTACTTTACCTCCATTGCTCCTAAAATGCCTTCACTATCCTAGGAGTGCATGTGGGAAAATAATACAAGGACTGTAAAAACATAATTCCTCTTGATTATATACTTTGCAATTTAAAATGTACATATACACTTAACTTCAGAAATGCAAGAACTTAACATTCTCAAGCATTATAATGCCTGCAACAAAGAAAATTTAATATATATATGGGAACCTACAGATTCATATTCTCCTCCCTTTGCACCCTCTAACTTACTCTTTCATAATTTCTTCTGCAATCACTTAACTAAAACAGTGACAACATAATAGAAACTCATGCTAGGGTACTACTTTCATCTCTTCTTCTTCCTATAATCATTCTACGTACTACTTACATCTCTTCTTCTTCCTATAATCATTCTACTACAAGTAGTCAGGCCTACAAACTACAAACCCCTGATTAATTTTTAAACTTTTTTCTCTCTGTTTTTCAATTCACTTCAAGTTAGCCCTGACTGAGGCATATTTTGCTTTGCCATGTCAATCACATTAAAAAATTAATGACAAACTAAGCAGCAAATAGTCCCACATCAACATGAAGAGGTTTACATGACAGCTACTTCCAAAATTATAACCTTCTTCACACAACTTCCAAATTCTTAGTGCAATTCTATTTGGTAGTTCCTGGATGCTGTTCAAGTTGTGAGGGTAACCCTCAAGAGAATAAATCATACATATCCTTTTATCACAAAGCACCATGCCAAGAGTCAAGACATGTAAACTTCTTTCTCTGTTTCACATGCATCTTCAACCTATTTTGATCCTTTTACACAAGACAGTGGTTTGCTCTTTCACATTTTCTCATATTCAACAGCTTTATAATAACAAAAAATTTAAATACTCACCTGGGCTGTGAGAGTTGTGTATGGGTTGTCAAGGCCACCTGGGATTTGGTACTGCTGGGCCATGTGTTGCACTTCTGTCACCAGAGAAATTATTGCTTGATATTCCTTGTCTGCCTCACCCAGAGTCGCCTTGAACTGATTGTGTGCATCGATCAATCCCTGGATCTCCTCAATGGTGTGAACAATGAACATGTCCACCAGGTCTTCACATGCCCCATCCAGCCAGTTGTTGAAAGGCTGCAAAAATGAGGCTAAGGTTGAATCACATAGCATATATTTAGCACAATTTAAATTCTGTTACACTTATGTATAGTGACATATAACTTCAAACTTAAAGTATTCAGTTTATTATATTAGCTGAGATGGCATTGGTATTATTTGTAGGCTTCAATCATGTCCTCCATGAACTTACATGAAGCATGTTATTATCATTATTATTATTATTATTATTATTATTATTATTATTATTATTATTATTCGTACATATTCGCCTTTTCCCGCATTAGCGAGGTAGCATTAAGAACAGAGGACTGAGCCTTAGAGGGAAAATCCTCACT
>JAYMFT010417368.1:0-17853 GCA_038088735.1 Panulirus argus | reverse complement strand
AGAGAGAGAGAGAGAGAGAGAGAGAGAGAGAGAGAGAGAGAGAGAGAAAATTCATGGGTCAGTTTAAAGTAAATCCCAATTGTCTCGACCTCCCCCCATGGCCTACCCTGACCTCCGGGCCACATGCAGGAGCTCCATGCCAACAGGAACACTGGACCAGTAATGTATACAGGTATACTGGACCAACCAGCAGAGACTTCGTTCCAGCAGGAACACCGAAATGGCAGGAACACCTGACCATCACGGACGCCGGACGAGCTGGGACACCGGACCATCACGGACACCAGACCAGCTGGGACACCGGACCAGCAGGGACACCGGACCAGCAGGGACACCGGACCAGCAGGGACACCGGACCAGCAAGGACACCTGACCATCAGGGACACCGGACCAGCACGAGCACCTTGCCAGCAGGAGCACCGGACTAAGACCTACCCTAACGACTGCTGCTGTTGCCCAATCATCACCCTCACCCACCTGGGGGGTGGGGGAGGGAAGAGAATAAAGGGAAGAGGAAGTTGAGCGAAAAGATGTGACAAGAGAAAGGGGAAATGAAGGAAGAAAGCCACCTTTAGTATACACTAAAATGCGTTTTTGGGGTTTACGTGTACAGCTAGGTCCGTGATCAACGCCTGGGGTTTACATGTACAACTAGGTAAATCTTCAGCGTCTGAGGTTTACACGTACGGCTAAGTCCGTGATCAACGCCTGGGGTTTACCTGTGCATGTAGGTCCGTGAAGAATGAATGACTGCTTTTTACCGTTACAGTGAATGAAAAACTGGCGGTAAGCCAAAGGCCTGAACTTACAATGGAAGCAAATCTTATCTGTTAAATCTTGAAGAGCTCTGCAATCTCTGCCTCTGGCAAGAAGATGGGACGAGGGTGGGGTGAGCAGTGAGAAGTAGAGAGAGAGAGAGAGAGAGAGAGAGAGAGAGAGAGAGAGAGAGAGAGGAGCGAGCGAGGGTACGAAGAGGACAAAGCAGAGGAGAGGGGGGGTGGAGAGAGAGAGAGACAGAGAGAGAGAGAGAGAGAGTGAGTGCGAGCCAAGGCACAATAGGGAATTAATATGGAGATGGAGGAGGTAGGAGGATGGACGCGGTGGTAAGAGGGATGGAGAGAGAGAGGGACAAAGAAGGATTGAGAATGAGGGAAAGGGTGATGGAGAGGAGACACTGGCAACCTGCCTGCCCTGCCACCTCCCCCACTGGAGATCAATATTATGAGTGTCCTTGTGCATCCTAAGGTCAGTTGAGAGGCAGGGGTGGCGCAAGAATGCACTCCTACCCACGCCCACACCCCACGCCTCCGACCCACACCCACACCACACCTCAGCCCCACATAAACACACACACACACACAACACACCACACCACACGCACACATTCGCCCACCCCCCTCACACACACACACCACACCGTACCTCCGCCCCACACCATCACACCACACCCACACCACGCCTCCACATCCCACATGCACACGACGCCTTCAGTCCACATCCACCCCATGCCACACCATATCACGCCTCCCACCCAGATACTAAGCCACATCATTCCACATCCGCGTTACATCACCCCACACACACACCACACCCACAGACTTACTCCATTCCAGAGTGAGTCCGACAACTTTCACACTCTCCTGATTTTCACACACTCATGACCTGCACGCACCCGGCCCTTGAACACTCACGTAACTTGCCATGCTTTTAGTATGAGTGCGGACTGGTGTTGACAAAGAGAGAGAGAGAGAGACTCTCTGTTTACAGCCGCAATTAAAATACGTCCAATTTTTCCAGCTATTAATCACGGCTTTCTTTAATTCCGCGTCCAGAACAATCTATACATTCATAACATTCCGCCGGACGACCACCAACAATAGCCAATCAAAATTAATGCCACAGAGCTATAAATAACACCCGTCAATACACACGGCTAGCGGAAAACGTCCAAAACCCCTTCAGCGTCCACCAATCGTGGGTAGGAGGAGAGCCGGACCCACACACGCACGTATCCTGCAGGTGCGTACGTAATCAACTGAACACGGCAGTACATGGTAACAGGTAACAGAGCACCAAACGGTCTATAAAGAGGTTATCTTCCAAAGAAGAGTAACAGTTTACTAAAGACAGGAAGGTAATGCATATGGTAAGATGGGAAGGAAAGTTGGTATTCTCGTCTGTTTGGTGGTCACACGGCCCACGCAGGGGTGGTCTGTGTAGGGTAACTGTTTATTTTCCTTGCGCCGCTTTACTGCTGGACTAAACGCTCTATCCTACGGGGGGGGGGGGAGCCATTGCAATCATCAATATCCTGAAAAAAATATTCATTCAGATGTGCGAAATGGGATTCCTAAAGTGAAATGGAAACATTTTACCGAGCCTAACGGAGGATTGCTCTTGACAATGTTTCGGAACGCTAGCTCGGTGTACGATGTGATATTCTTTTTCGAAATCTGTTGTTAGTGTTTCACAGTTTCCCTTGGGTTTACTAAACTATATTGTTAATAATTTGTGCGTTTTCTTTTTTCTAGGCATCAAGCCGTAATGCTAATTATATAAAGATTTGTAACAGAAAATGAGCTATCTATCTCTTACGCATGCGCGGCCTCAAGACGACGCTGGCGCACTCCCGCCAATTTGAAACGATGGCAAGGCGCCTGGCTAAATGTGCAAGCTTTACGTTCAATATTTCCGGCTTATCGTCTGTATCTGGGTTATGTTGAGGTAGGCTAGGGAGGAGGACGGGTGGGGGAGAACCTTCCCAAGTTGGGGGTTCGGTGAAGTCGCTCGTGAGACTGTTCTGACCTGACACTTTCTCTGCACTTCAACATGGCCACGAGTATGAGCGCTCCGTAGAGACTCAAGCAGGTCTGCGGAAAAAAAACTGTAACGGGGGAACTTTATGGATTCCTCTTGTTTCCACGCGCCACTAAAGATATTTTCAGGAAATCTCGATAAATATTCAATAACGTGTATCCTACAGGGAGAGCCGATAAATCCGATAATAAAATGGTGCTAGGATTGAAAAAAAAAATTAACGGACGTGGGTAACATATAACACACAGGGCTCGGTGGTGCCTGTCGATAACAGAGGCCACAGGTTGGCTATACCCACAACCATCACAGACCGATCCGACCCGTCCAATACACTGTCAACAGTTACCAAGCAACCTCTCCAATACTTGTTTGACCACTACTATGCCTTAGAACTATTATTACCTCACTTCTTGACCACGACCGATGCGACCCTTGCGTATGTACGAAGGTCTGACCTTTGGCAGATGAGGTCAAAGACCAGGCCATTAATATTACCCCAAAAGGTCGTTACGTCTTACTCTGAAGGGGGTTAAGGATTTTCTTTCTCTTGACTTTTTCTTGTGAATGCAGGAAGAAAAAAAGGCTGTTGCTCTGGAATATCCCATTCATATAAATGTTTTAACGAGAGGAGAGCGAACAAGACACTTTTTTTTTCTATCTTTTTCAGTTAAGTCATTCCATTTTCTTTTTTTTTAAGTCTGTACATCTCGACAGAGTTCTGGTCGAGAGACTTTAATAACTGTGTCCAAACACGTGATGAAACTGTGACTGGGGATAGCATCAAGAAAGGTCAAAAGCTACATTATAAAGAAACTGCAAGAGATGGGGCCTCACGAGTGAAGAACTCCCTCTCTCCCTCCGCACAACACAAAGAGATGATGACAAATACGTAATTATACACACACACGCACAAAAAAAAAAAAGCTGTCTGGAGGTTCACATGTCGAGTCAGCCAACTGTTGTTGACTGATGATGTCTCTTGGGAACTGGGGTATAACATCCTGCCACACACAGCCGTGACAGTGACAACCCTCCCCCCTCCTCCCCACCTCCGAGTCTCGGGTGACTGGCTGGAATATTCACCACTGATGGTGAGTGATGCCTAGTAACTCGTCCTCATGTGAGGAATGATATATTCCTTATCTCGCCCAAGTAATAATTAAGGGCAAAATTGGCTCCCAAAAGCAACAAATATTGTCTTTCACCAATCGAGAACGACTATATTGACCCTTGGGCATAAAGGCTTGGCCTTCGACCTGACCTTACACTTACAGTTCGAGTCATAATCCCAATCCATCGTACAAGAGGGCCATGCCATCATGCTACATGGGTCGTAACGTGGTGTTAAAAAGGTTAACATCTGAGATTACTCCTGGTATGTTTCCTGTCCTGCGCCCGGCAGTAATGGCAAATCTCTCAGTCTTGTGGAAAAGATACATTCTTTCTTCCCTCCCTCCCTGGGGGAATCAGACCATCTTCCTCTAACGTTATCAAGGCGCAGCCATCACCGTACCCACCTAGCAGTTAATCTGAACCGGGCCACCTTCCCCCTACCACGGTTGCGTGCTTATCTTGCCCTGAGGTCGCCACCCCTGGGGCCCTCACCTCCACAGAACAACACAATTTGGCTCAGGCCACACCAGGCCATTATCCAATTAGACGTAAGTGCTGATCCCATTACCCGTGGACACTGCACAGGGTCTCAGGGACAACGGGTCATGGACCACACTGAGCTGGGGATTTCAAGACACTTCGCTGCCCTCGGGGCGGGCGGCTCGGGCCGGGCCGGGCCGTTGGCTGGGGACTGCAAGGTCACACACACTACTGACATGATGGCCACTGAAGACTCACAAAAGGGAGATGCTAAGGCCACGCAGATGCGGAACTCCTGCCTTTTTCTCACCTTCAACAAATGAGATGAAAGACAAGACATCTTTACACAAGCATCAATCTGAGAAATCTAATACTGTATTTCTGAGCTTCCGACAAACAATTACCAATAACTCTTGAGTAATTCAGGCGTATTATATAATTACAGAATATACACTTTCTTGCCTGTGAATCCTAAGAGTGCGTCACAGGTATAATCAGCAACACGGATGAGAAACTAGAGAAAAAAGAAAGAGTTGTTACGATGGATGTTCTGACGTTACGATGGGTTTTCTGATGTGTTACGATGGGTGTTTTCGTGTGACATCCACCTGACACAAGGTACCCCTAAACCTAGCACATGTCTGATGCAAATCTTTCCTCAAGGCTTCCTGCCATGGTGTCTCCCGCGTCCATAAAAATTGCCAATGTTTCAAACTACCCAACACCTGGCGGGAATACCTGTGCGCCTGAGGCGGTTATAAGATGATCACACTTAACATTCTTATCACAACTCATGGTATCTAATGATCACCTCACGGGTTTAGGGAGAATCTAACCTGACACCTGATCTCCAGTACGCCAGTCTAGATAAGATCCACCACGGCGCTCTACGGCTCCTCCTCCTCCTCCTAGGAACGATATATTATTATAACTTGGTTTTTCCCTAAGACTGTATTTACTGATGACTGCCGAATATTCCAAACCATTCTGTGAATCAACGACCTTACCTGAAAGTTGTTTCTGGTCGCTTGTGTGCCTCAACAGCTCGGTCTGGGGTCAGCTTAAGAGGCCGGGGCCCGTGAGCCTCTACACCCCGGCTAATAAAGTACACTGAGATATTTGTCCCGCGGGCTTTCAAAGCTCGCCACAACGTGATCCAAAATCATTCAAATTCTCGCTGTAACGAACTGGACACTTTCTCGCTCCTGATGATTTAACAGCGATCTCTCTCTCTGTATTTACGGGACATAATTTCAATGTGATTACAGAACGAGTGCACCACTAACACACTCACAAAAAAAAAAAAAGTTCTCATGGGTTTGTTCCTTACAAGGTGCGTAACTGACGCACTTTAGAACACTTAAGTTCTCGTTACCGACCAAAGTTGCAGGGCCGTACCACAGCATGAGGCTCTCGGGAGATAACACACTTGGACGACTTCAGTATTCATTTCTCAATCCCCTTCACCCTCCACGGTACGACCTTAGAACACGTCGGTACGACCAGGGCCGCCATCACACCCCAGGGTTGTGCCATTGTGTTCAAGGGTCGTATCGCCGTGCTCATGAGGGGGTGGTGATGGGTGAGTCAACCAACAGCAGGTGTTCGGGGACCCACCCTTCCCCTCCAACACCCTCACCACCGCTGACATACACATCCACCGCCACGTGGCATGTTACCCCTAACAAAAAAAAAATATATATATATACAATAAAAAATAAATCAATTACATGGCAAAAAAAGCAAGGGGGTAATAGCGGTATAAAATGGGGCTTCAGAGACGTTTATCGTTGTAAACAAAAAAATAATAAATAAATAACGCAGATGAAAAAATAAAGCGAACGCTTCTGTTCGACGTGAAGTACTAGACCAGAGACGAGCCTTCGTAAAATGATGGAACAGCTGGCTGACAGACAGACAGACACACCTGCCAACAGACGTCAGGAAAGACAGACATCCCGGGAGTTAACAGATTTACAAATGGATTTTATAGAGACACACACGGAATGTCATGAGGAAGAGTGGTCGGGCTGGTTAGTGTGGTGAACGTGGTAGTGAGTAGTAATAGTGAAGAGAGTCTGTCGTGGTGTGGCTCTGTGGTGAGGTGTCCGTGCTCAGGTGAATACACCTTGTGAATCCCTTGTGAAGTCTTCGGGGGGGGGGGGTCTTCTTCATCCCCCACAGCCCGGGCTACTGGAATGGGTCGTTGGTCGACCAAGCTGTTGGAAGCCTACAGGCCTACAGAGCCCAGCCTGGCTGGTCTGGTACACTTTGTAGGTACTTGTCCAATGCACTCCTGAACTTTTCTACCGGGCATCCCAAGCTGTTTCTGACGGTAGATGGCAAGGCGCGGAAGAGTCTTGGGCCCCGGGTGTTCAAGGGGCTCTCTCTTTTTGTGCATATCGCATCTTTGGATTTCAGAGGTAGTATCTTACGAAGTCCTCCATGCCTGTTGTGCCAGTAGGATGTTATTTCGGAACGTAAGTTGCGATTCATACTTTCTAGGATTTTCGAAATATCTCCCGTTTGCGCTCCAAGGGGTGTAGCCTCAGAGATTTCATCCGTTTCCAGTAATTCAGGTCCTTTACCACATTAACATAGGCTGTGAGAGATCTATGAACGCTCTCTACATCCACAACCTCCTCGCCTTGTAGGGTGAAGTCAGAACGCAACAATATTCAATTTGCGAAAGAATTAGTGCCTTAAATAACATCATTGTTTTTTCCTTCCCATGTCTCGAAGGTCCGCAGAATCCAGCCTGCCATCCTTATGCATGTGACAACAGTTGTTTGTTATATTTGTTGAAGGTTAGGTCGTTAGACACTATTACTCCGAGGTCTTGCACAATTATCATTCTGGTTTGTGATAGCGTCTGTGTCTATCCGGTATTATTTTCATTTTTTAGTTCTTCATTTTCCCCACACCCCATACCATACCGTAGGTGAAATTTTTGTGCGAGTATTGGAGTGGAGAATGTAGGGATGTAAGATGCTGCATGCATGTGGGGAAGACTGTGGGTGTAGGGTGATGGTGTGGTGCCGTGGGTGGCGATGAGATTATAAGAAAGAGCGTATAAAGAGCTTGCAGCACCACCTTCCCCTGGTGAACACTGCTGGTGTGGTGGTGAGGTGCTGGGGCAGGGGATGGTGTGAGTGCGGTCCCTGTTCCCTCTCCTATTAAATACGACCAGATCTCCACACATCAACAGGTCGAAAGGTTGTCCATAACAGTTCAAGAGAGGCTTGCAACACAACTGGTCGCGCCAGGGGCTCGCGTTACACCTTGGTGGGAAAAAATTACGATAAGCGGGATTTTTTTTAAGACGAGCTAACTTTAAATATGTTCCCTCCAGTGAGAAAGACCGTATCTAAAATAGTGTTTTGGGGGGATTCCTCTGTCTTAACTTCATACCCAGAAAAACTACTGTCCATGGTAATGAGTAAAGCGTATTCAGTAAACAACTGGGGCTACGCGACCACCTCTGGGATGGTGATGTCTTTACTTGCCCGTTCCCCCTTAAACAATCAAATGGGCCGTCAAGTTAACGCTGTAGCTTCAACAGTACGGCCTTCCACTCGTCTCATGTCCTACACGCCTAAATGAACCTCATATCACGCATGAGTATCCACTAAAATCTTTAACTCAAGCACGGGTACAGTTCGTCATGAAAAGTCCCCCCCTTCTGACCTTCTGTCTTCTCATAACAAGCACATTCTTTTATTTGTCTGAACAAACATACAAACTCGGGGGTCGAGCAGAGGGTAGCAGGCTAGGCTAGCTGCTGGTCCGTCCATGGCCCCAGCACTGCTCAGCTCTGGGAACACGCTCCGGCTGGGCCTTACCGAGATAAGTCTATCGGAAAACTATACCGCACAAAACATATTGCCCGAATACAATCTGGCTACATTCTGGAACCGAGCCTTTTCGGAGTGTGACGGAGCGACCTTACTTTAAGCACGACGGCGCGACCAGTTTCAAGCACGCGAGTTCGACCTCTGGGTATTGATGATGGCCTAAGTTCTGATATGACTTGTAAAAGGTAAGGCCATTTTTACCCTTGGATCGTGCCGTCGTGCTCAAGGGTTGTACCCTCGTGCTCAAGGGTCGCACCGTCGTGTGTTCAAGGGGTTAAAACCCGAGTGGGCGTAACCCTGAAGCATAACGGTAAGATCCGGCCGCCGACGGTCGTTACGGCCGCACTAGCCTCGCCCCTTACGCGCGCCAATTTTCAAGCGTTCGTGTCACGTGATCATATCCGGACGAGTCGACGTCGCCGCCGACAATCGACTTTACATATAAATGTTTACTTCATAGCGCCTGGTGAACGAACATGAGGCAGAAAGAAGGCTTGTGGTGTATTTCCTCGATCGCTTCACCTCACCCCCCCCACCCCCTCGGATTCCAACCGAGGGAGCTCTTGGCTTTGAATCGAGCGAGCTGCCAATAATGCCAACAGATAACGACAGGATAAATTAGTTTA
The DNA here is from genome assembly GCA_038088735.1 of Panulirus argus. Classification (NCBI taxonomy): domain Eukaryota; kingdom Metazoa; phylum Arthropoda; class Malacostraca; order Decapoda; family Palinuridae; genus Panulirus; species Panulirus argus. The sequence goes on along the minus strand of JAYMFT010417368.1, from coordinate 8,963 downwards.
CACAGCCGCCGGGGAATTACGTTCCGGCTAATTAGAGAGCTAAGTACACCGCAAGACAAATATGATCATTCAGAGCTGCAAATATTCTCTGACGTAGATTCTGGGGACTCATCTCCCAAGGCCTCAGCACCGTGACCACGCTGATGCACTGCCATTGCAATGCCTTTGATCCCTCACCCAAGCTATCCGAGACCACAACCAGCAAGCCTAGCGCACCCTGGCTGCTCAGGTACACTTTGCAGATACTTATCCAGCGAGTTACTCGAGGTTTACTCACACCCGCCGGGCCATAATAATTTTCCTGCTTGCAGGCAAAAGCCCTGAGCAATTCCGTGACCTGGATTTAATTCCCACAGTTTTCGTGCTGTATCTACGCTGCTCTTTCACTATTGCCATTTCGCGGTCTGCTATTTTGATCGCTACAATACAGAGAATTTTTCCAAGCGTAGGGCGATACGGCATGATCTTCCGCATGTGAATTACGTCAGTTAAGTCTGCGTTTTAAGGAATAATAATTCGAGTGGTTTCAGTCTCGTTCCGGGTGCTGACGTAGTGGTATTTAACCAACGACACAACTCCGAAGATACGTTAGTCTCTGCACATTTTCCGTCTCGACAATATCGCTCAACTTTCAGAAGGTGATGCTGGCACTAGACAATACTCTAATATGAGAGAATATCTACAGTGTTCTAAAAAGGAGTCATTAGTAACGCTGCCGCCTCAGTCTAGCTAGACGCGAGAGCAGTGGTTCCTGACCTTTTCCGCTCTGCGTTAGGCATTATGTATCCCTTCTCCATGGCGACTATTTTCATTTTCTCAGAATATATCTGGTTATTTTCATTATTTCTATATTCATAGTTTTTTGAGACAAAAATATAAATGCAGCTTTGCACAAACCTTACGTGCCAAAGCAATGTTCCGCTTCAACCAAACTGCCCAACGGCAGTATACATTTTGCTGCAGGAAATGTATCTCACGTCCCCCCCTGATGAGGCTTCAACACACCCCCCTGGGGAGGTCCACGAACCCCCCCAAGGTTGGGAACCACCGCTCTCGAGGATTCGCAGAATTAAACCTCCTATCTCCACTGAATGAACAACGAGTGCTTTGTTGCGATCGCTGAAGGTGACACAGAATATTACTTTCCTAGGAAAGATCTGTGCCTGCCTGGAGCCATACAAGACATTTTTTTCTATAAAAAAAAAAAATACAATTAATTATCTACGTAGCTGCTAATACCATTTATGCGTTAGATTAATAAAAAGTAATTCATATGCATATAAACACCCACTTGAGTCTTTGTATGCCTGTGTATGTGTGTGTGATCACCATTTGTGTGTTAAGGGGAGGGTGTTTTACACTCGTGCTGCCCCCGTCTCTTAACCTTGGGCATATGTACTATGTGTATGCATATATACCAGCTAGGGCCAGGTACTCATTTATCGACCAGCCCCGTGGGGAAGGTTAAACAGCTGGGGCTGGCTGTGGACCGACTGCCGCGTCCAAGATTCGAACCCGGGCAGTCCCGTGCACACTCACCGTCACTAACGTTACCCGCCAAACCACGAGTGTGTGTGTGTGTGTGTGTGTGTAATTACGTGCTGTACACATGGGTGTCTCAGGGGGGAGGGGAAAGCGAGAACGGTATGCCAATGCATGTGTTGCTGAGCGAAGGGTGCTAACCAACGGTGACGTAACAAGCGGAGGGTGCTAACCAACGGTGACGTCACAAGCTGTCACTGTGTGCCGCGGCCACTGGGGCGTTACTAAGGGTCAATACTCCATCTGATATCAACCGTTCCTCTCCCCTACCTCGAGATTCGTCTCATATGTGTACGAGCTACAGAGTCACACTCTCTCTCTCTCTCTCTCTCTCTCTCTCTCTCTCTATCTATCTATCTCTCTAATTAGTGAGCGCTAGGAACTAATCTTGTCTGACGCAAAATGTCTCGTAATAATTAATCCTCTCTCTCTCTACCAAGGTGTGTGTGTGTGTGTGTGTGTGTGTGTGCTGAGGGTATATCGCAGCAAGTGTTGCAGCAAGAACAACACACACAACATTACTGTTCCGAGCCATTTTCCGCCCTAATTATAATTGCCTCGCTTCCTCCGCTTGACAAATTCCGACACTACATCACAGTCATTATTTCCTCCGGTCAGAGTTCACCTTCCACCGCGCCTCGTTCCTCGCCTGAAGAGGAGGAGTCTTACCACCACCCACGCTGGACTCGAGTAATGTATATATCGAACTGCACGAGAGGCAAACGTACCGCGTTAATTCTCTCACGCCAGCGTCTATAGAGAGAGATTATTGCCTAACCTTTTTGGACACGGCAGTACGACGACCCTTGAGCAGGACCCATACGTATGATTTGTATGGTCTTTGACTTCAGCCTTCAGGGTGATGCTCAAGGGTTCGTACCGTCGTGATCAATGGACTAAACGCATATCACGACCAAACTACCTGCGTCTGACCAGAGTCAAGTCTCAGTGCAGGACGCAAGTGTGGTATCCTCCCAGAACACAGGGGTAACAAGACATGAATAAAGTATTCATAACTAATTTTCACGGTCCCGCAATGGCGTTCAAGCACCTACCAAGGAATCAGCGTAATCTCTGGGCTTCCACTACTGTCCCAAGAATCCGTGGAACACTCCCAAGGAAGAAGCTTGGCGCCTGCGTTCGACCTCCACCGTGAAAATGGTGTTTTTTTTTTCACAGCAACACACAAGTGGCTAACAGGAAGGTGTTTGTGTGTGTGTGTGTGTGTGTCCCCAAGGCTCAGCGTGTCCCTCACGCAGGCCAGGGCCCGGCTCCTCCTTCCCAACCCTCCACTCCCCATACTGGGGCAACAGTCACCCAACATGGGGCAAGAGCCAGCCAAGTTCCCTCCCTCTGCACGCCTGACTGACCGCTACATCCTGGCTTACGAGGAAAACGTGACCAATACTTTAGCCACGGTTCCCGGTTGACACCTTACGTGTACGCCTCGCCTTGCGACCATGCCTGGAGGCGGCCGCCCCCGGGGGGGGGAGTGAGTGTCCCGCAGCCGTCCCGACGCGTCGGCCAGGGAAGGTCGGGAGCCGGCCAGGCAGCCGCCGGCGGGGGACGGTGCGAGGAGCGTCGTCCGTCCCTCCCGCCAGCGCCACGCTGACGACACCTGCCTAGCCATCGGGCCATCTGAGTTCGCCCCGTCAACCATCACGCGAACTAACACCCGCCCACCCCACCGCCCTCCACAACAACCTCCTCATCAACCCCACCTGGTTTACGACTTATTCCGCCAGTCTATCAACCTCCATGAGCCTGCCAACCTATGGGCGCTATCACCCTCTAGTCTACCTCCCGCTTTGAGTCTACTTACATCAGTGAGCCTACCAACCCCCGTAAGTCTACCAACCACCAACCCCCCGCGAGTCTACCAACCACCAACCCCCCGCGAGTCTACCAACCACCAACCCCCCCGTGAGTCTACCAACCACCATCCCCCGCGAGTCTACCAACCACCAACCTCCCAGTGAGTCTACCAACCACCAACCTCCCAGTGAGTCTACCAACCTCCGTGAGTGTATCAGCTACCAGCGAGTCTACCAACCTCCGTAAGTATCATCCTTCACGAGTCTACCAACCTTCTCGGGTCTACCGGTTCCCTGTGAGTCTACTAACCTTCGCGGGTCTACCAACTTACTTAAGTTTACCTTCACTGCTTGAAATTCGGGACACCGAGCGGCGGCTCCGCCACACACTCCCCACACGGCAACACAGGCGCCTCCTGCCACCGGAGGAAATCGAACCCTCTATCGCAGGATCTATTTCCCAGAGCTGCCACCAGGAGCCGACCCCAGCCGGTGGTGGTGGCTGCTACACCACCACACCAACCGCAGATCAACGAAACTACCTAAGGTCGTTCACACCAGGAACACGAGACGGTACGACCCCTGAGCACGATGGTACTACCCCTGAACACGACGGTAGGACCCCTAAGCACGTTGGTACGACCCTTGAGCAACGATAGGAAGTCTTGAGAACAAGGGCTTACCCTCTGACCTGACCCTAAAGGGTCACGTTAAAGCTCATGCCCCTACACCCAGAGATCCCCACCGTCGTGTTCAGGGGGTAGTCCCGTCGTGCTCAGGGGGTCGTAACTTCGTCCTCAAAGGTCGCACTACCGGGTACTCACAGGGGTCCCACAGGCACCAACGTAAAAAGCTAAATTAAGAAACTTCTTTAACTACCCCGAGGGAGGAGGCGCTCCTTGACGCTGCTGGTGATGAAGACATACCGGCCCCTCCCTCTCTCCCTCCCTCCCTCTCTCTCTCTCTCTCTCTCTCTCTCTCTCTCTCTCTCTCTCTCTCTCTCTCTTGAACTCGTAGGACTCTCTTGATCCTCGTGTAGGATGGCGTAACGTTTGACCCCCATCCTCAAAGGTCGGGTCCAGAGGCCACGCCATCATAACCAAAGGGTCGTTACGTCGAGTCCAAGGGGCTCATGTTCATTTACGGCGTGGTTTAGGTTTTATCAAGGTCCACGAGAGGGCTCGTATCTTAAGCTCGCCGCTCTGGTTTATGTGTTCGCGTGTCAAGAACCGAGGATTAAGACTTTAAATGTCTTATGTCTCGGTTACGTGTTACAGCTCTGGCGCTGTCCCTCTCAAGTCTCGGGGGTTAGGTTTAAAAGAGAGGGTCTGAGGTTCACGGCACTGGTTTAATGTCTTGAATTTAAAGGTCATGTAGTGGGTTTCAAACTGACCATTCAAATTCTGATCTGTGGCTGAAGCTTAAAAAGTTTCATTCAAAACATTGGAGGTTCAGGTACAGGAGAAAAAAAAAAAAGAAGAGTGACCCGTGTCCATTATGAGATGTTACTGACTCGAGGCAGCAAACGTCGTGCAGGGCCGGCCGCCACCTGCACCTCACGCACGCCTCGGGGGAAATTCACAGTCAGAGAGGAAAAAAAAATAAAATAAGGGTTGGTGTTGCGCCCAGCGACGGCGCGGAGCGTCGGGGAGAAAGCGTGGAACAGGCCAGGCGAGATGAGTCACACACACTCACTACAGTGCAAAAATCATGAGCGCCAACCACCCATCCTTTCCTACCCTCCCTCTACACGTCCTCCGCTCCCATCAGGGGTAAGGCATTTAAGGCACTCGTCCCACTGTGTCGGACCGAGGTTTGCATAATGCACAGTCCTGGCCTCCTCCTCCTGCCTCCGTGAGGCGACATGACAAGACTGGGAACGGACGGCTCGGGGCTGGCCGACCAACTTTGCATGGTATGGCTCCCACGTCGGGATGCGACAGGCGTCATGAATAAATCAATTGGTCGCCGCTCCGACCCGTCACTTAAATGCGCCAGGGAAAGGCAAGGGAGACAGCTCCGCAGGCAGCCTATGGGTGCACGAGCTGCATTTCTCGGTCTGTCTCGCAAAACGGCGGCTGTCATGGTGGATCATGAGATACCGTCAAGCCATCATCATCGCTACAGTAAAGAGGACGTCACTTGTGCAGCAACAAATACTTCTCACCATGTATTACACTCACACTATATACATTCCTGGTTATTCTCTCCCTTGAAACTATCGAGACTATTCTCTCCCTTGAAACTATGCGAGACTATTATCTCCCTTAAAACTATCGTGACTATTCTCTCCCTAAACACTACCGAGACTATTCTCCCTTGAAACTATCGTGACTATTCTCTCCCTTGAAACTATGCGAGAGTATTTTCTCTCTTAAAACTACCGTGACTATTCTCTCCCTAAAAAGTACCGAGACTATTCTCCCTTGAAACTATCGTGACTATTCTCTCCCTTGAAACTATGCGAGACTATTCTCTCCCTTAAAACTATCGTGACTATTCTCTCCCTAAAAACTACCGAGACTATTCTCCCTTGAAACTATCGTGACTATTCTCTCCCTTGAAACTAAACGAGACCATTCTCTCCCTTGAAACTATCCAGACTATTCTCCCCCTTGCAACTATCGAGAGCTTCTGCTGAACAACATTCGCCTAACAGGGTACGGCTCAGTACGGTGCGGTATGGTACGGTACGGTACGACCCTTGAACACGACCTTATAAGGCTCCTCCAGTCTAAGGCAGGGCCAACATACCCCGAGGGTGGTGGCATCGCTGTGCTCAAGGGCCGTGGCACTGTCTCCGCTCAAGGGTCATACCGTTATGCTCCGGGGTCGTAACGCGGTGCGCCAAGTGGGGTTTAATGGCGGAGAGACGGCGCGTGCCGAACCCCGCCTCGGAGGAGGCCATTAAAGATTTAACGATGCCTTTCGCGAGATGATCCTAAGTAAGGGAGGACGGGGAAGTGGGTGCTGGTAAGGTGGATAAGAACCTACGGCCATTGTCCCACGCGGCAGTACATGCTAGACGCAAGTGAATGATCCTTATCGTCGTCTCGGGGTGTTGCCAAGGTAATGGTCCCGGCAACAGGGCGTGGGGCCAGGCTGCCGAGGGGGGGATGGGTCAGGCTCCTTTAACGACACCTGGCTGGAGGAGGGCACCACGAGGTGCGTGTGTGTGTATGTAGAGGGGAGGGAGGGAGGGAGACCTCCCTGTAGCGTAGTAACAGCAGGTGGAGAGGTTCCATCCAGGGTGAACTCAGGCATGGCGGTAGGACATCCCCGACACTGTGGAACACTTGGGACACTGAAGGACACTTGGGACAATGGAGGGCCCTTGGGACACGAGAGGACATCTGGGACACTGGAGGCGGGGTAGCAGACCACCTGGACACCAGACGCTATATACTCACGACACCGTCGGCCTCTGGTTCCTGCTGCTGCTGCTGCTGCTCACCTAGACAGAAAAATATCAGGTAAATAAAGACGTAGACATTAAAGTAAATAATTACAAAGATATTACATTACAGGTACGTAAAAATACAGATATCTGAGGTTAAGTCTAAACCAAAATACGGTATCATATATGCGGAAAAAAAGCTCAATAATAACAATGCACTAACAACAATAATCAATTTGCTCATAAAAGTAGCAAATTACCTGAAGAATAGGTAAGTATTGTGGTAATCTACTGGAGAACAGGCAAATAATACAGTACTCTCCAGGAGAAGAGGTCAAAAATATAGAACTCTCCAGGAGAAGAGGTCAGTAATACAGTACTCTCCAGGAGAAGAGGTCAGTCATACAGTAATCTCTAGGAGAAGAGGTCAATAATACAGATTTCTCCAGGAAAAGAGGTCAGTAATACAGTTCTCTCCAGGAGAAGGGGTCAGTAATACAGTACTCTCCAGGAGAAGAGGTCAGTAATACAGTACACTCCAGAAGAGGTCAGTAATACAGTACTCTCCAGGAGAAGAGGTCAGTAATACAGTACTCTCCAGGAGAAAAGGTCAGTAATACAGTACTCTCCAGGAGAAGACGTCAGTAATACAGTACTCTCCAGGAGAAGAGGTCAATAATACAGTACTCTCCAGGAGAAGAGGTCAGTAATACAGTACTCTCCAGGAGAAGAGGTCAGTAATACAGTACTCTCCAGGAGAAGAGATCACTAATATGGTATTCTCCCGAAGAAGTGGTCAGTAATACCATAATACAATAATCTCCAGGAGAAGAGGCGCAAGATCGGGTTCACACAGGCCACAACAGGTGAACTCGTTCCTGACCGTGACGTGAATGCCACTGACCCGGTTCTGCGCTGCCCTCCATCATCCCAATTATCTCAGTAATTACCCCGGAGGCACGCAATTACACCAGGAGTACGGCGCTACTGCGTTATTAGCGCAGTGTGCCTATAGCACAGAGCGAGAGTGGAATTTGTACCCATATCGTTAATGTACCCATTTCTTTCGTAATGTAACCAGTTCGTTAATAATGTACAGAGTTCGTTAGCAATGAATTCGGAAAGGTAGTGAAGCATCCGCTTCGTTAGCAATGTACCTATTTCGTTTGTAATGTATCCACCTCGTTGGCACTGTAGCCAGTTCGTTAGTAACACATCCAGTTCGTTAGTAATATATCCATTTCGTTAGTAATATACCCATTTCATTAGTATCATATCTAATTCGTTAGTAATTCTCTCAGTTCGTTTGTAATGTATCCAATCGTTAGTAACTATCCAGTTCGTCAGTACTGAATCATGTTCGTCTGTCATGCATCCAGTTCGTTAGTAATGCGTCCAAATCACTAATAACGTTCACAGTTCGTTAGTAACGTACCCAATTAGTACTGAATCTAATTAATTAGTTGTGTCTCTGGTTCGTTGGTAAAGTGCCCATTTCTTGAGCAGCGTCATTATTATCGTTAGTCATGTAACCGGTTCGTTAACAACACCACCCCAGGTTTCTTACCAATGTACCTTACTCGTTAGCACCATATCTCAACGGTTCAGCCTCGACAAAAGGTGACTTTTCACTCGGGGCGTAACTAATTTCGCGCAGGCAGAGGCCGGAACACACTGCTAAGTGGAGTAGTGGTTAGCGTTGCTGACCGTGACGCATTCACGGGCCGACAGGGGTTGAGTAGATAGGTTCGAATCCTGGTTGCGGCAGTTGGTCCACAGTCAACCTAGCTGTTCATCCAACCCTAAGGGGTCGGCTACTAAAATGGGTACCTGGCGTAATACGGAGAGCGTGTGTGTCTCTGAGGTGAATGCCAGCAACCCACGTGTTGGCAGGACAAAGAAAAGGCAGTATCCAAGGCTAAGGAACGGAACTTGACAGCCACTGTGGTGCTGGCTCACTCCGCTGCCGTCACTCGTACCTCCCCAATTCGATGGTTGCCTTGCATCTTCGAGAGAGTATTTACAAGTTAATTCCGACGAGAGTTTGCCATAGGGCAGGACTGGCGCGTAGTGCTTACCGCAGGAACATCTAAAGCAACAAAGAACGAGTCGTCTGAGTTACGTGTAATCAAGTATTATGGAAGAGAGAGAGAGAGAGAGAGAGAGAGAGAGAGAGAGAGAGAGAGAGAGAGAGAGAGAGAGAGAGAGAG
>JAYMFT010417367.1:0-32925 GCA_038088735.1 Panulirus argus | reverse complement strand
AAATATAGAGAGAATTGAGAAAGGGGGAAAAACAGACAGGGAAAGTATTTACAAATTTTTGAGAAAGTGAAAAACGTTTCTTGAAATGAGCCAGGTCATAGTTATTGGAAAAGACACGAGAAGGTAGAGAGTTCCAAAGCTTTGACGTGTAGGGAAAGAAGCACGTATCAAAATGGCCTGCCCTTGAGTTGCCGGCGGCCACACGGTAATCATGTGACGCAGCAGCTTGCCGAGTATTACGTGGTCTAGCAAGTGGTTGGGCACACAAGCAGCCAGCTCTCGGGAGCAAAACCTAAGTAATACCTATAAAAGAGGAAAAGTGAACCAACATTGCGGCGTAGGGCAAGAGGGTCAAGTTTGGAAGTTATCCTGGAGCAGTTTATAAGGCGGACCTCTTACTACTCGACTCTGTCAAGTAAGGATGCAGTGCTAGAACCACCCCAAATGTGAGAGCATTACTTCATACAAAGACGAATCAACTTCTTGTATAAACGGAGCGACTGTTCTGAAGAAAATAAGTTTCGACATCTAAAAAGGACACCTATTTGCTTAGAGGCATACTTGGCTATTCCTGTAATGTGGGGTTTCTAAGAAAGAGTGGATGTTACAGTAATACCAAGTATGTTCATTTAGTCAAGAGGCAGAATTACAGAACCGTCAAAGGAGAGACTAGAATTGTGAGGAGTTTTCGAGAGAGAGATTGGTAGAAACTAAGCCTTGATGGCATTAAACCTAACAAGATTTTGTGTACCCCACTGAGATATCCTGTCCAAGTCTAAGTTTAATGAGGAAGCTGTGTCAAGACGAGATGCAGAACGAATGAGAGAAGAGGGAGCAATATTGAAGGATGTGGATGAATGCGGTGTTAAGTCATCAGCGTATGAGTGCACTGGGTTACTTGTGGAGGTTGAGAAATTGTTGGAAAAAAGGAGAAAAAGTGTAGGAGACAGGACAGAACCTTGAGGGACACCGCTATTCATGGAGAACCACAGAGATAGATCGTCAAGAGGGGAAACTAGATATGAAGGAGCAAAGTGAGGGAGAGAAGTCAAAAGAGGAAAGCTTAGAAATGAGACCTCGATGCCACACCTTGACACAAAAGCTTTAGATAAGTTAAGGGCAACTACACAAGACTCCCCAAAATATTTCAAGGATGATGACCAGACATTAGTATGATAGGAAAGAATATCACCAGTTGAGCTGGCCTTACGGAAGCCTTACTGGTGGTCAGAGAGAAGACTGTGATTTTCGAGATGTTTAAGGATATGGGAGTTGAGGAAGGATTCAAAGACTTTGGAAATGGTAGATGTCAAAGCAACAGGACCATGAAGGTATCGGAGCAGGTTATATGTTGACCATGGCACAGGAGCATGTTATATGTTGATGAAGGCATCAGAGCATGTTATGTGTTGATGAAGGCACCATAGCATATGATGTGTTGATGAAGGTATCGGAGCAAGTCATATGTTGATGAAGGCACCGGAACATGCTATGTGTTGATGAAACCAGAGCATGTGTGTTGATGAAGTCACCGGAGGATTTTATGTGTTGATAAAGGCATCGGAACATGCTGTGTTTTGATGATGGAAACGGAACATGTTATGTGTTGATGAAGGCAGAGGAACATGTTATATGCTGATGAAGGCAACGGAGCATAGTGTGTGTTGATGACGGCGCGGGAGCCTGTTATGTGATGATGAAGAGACTAGAGCAAGTTATGTATTGATGACGGTACCGGAGCATTTTATGTGTTGATGAAGCCACCGAAGTATGTTTTGTGTTGATGAAAGCACCGGAGCATGTTATATGTTGATGAAGGCATTGAAGCATGTTATGTGTTGATGAAGGCACTGAAGAATATTATGTGTTGATAAAAGCACCGGAGCATTTTATGTGTTGATGAAGGCTTTGGAGCATGCTATGTGTTGATGAGGGCACTGTAGCATGTTATGTGTTGATGAAGGCACCAGAGCATGTTATGTGTTGATGAAGGCCCCGAAGTATGTTACGTGTTGATGAAAGCACCGGAGCATGTTATGTGTTGATGAAGGCTTTGGAGTATGTTATGTGTTGATGATGCCACCGAAGTATATGTTGATGAAAGCACCGGAGCATGTTATGTGTCGATGAAGGCTTTGGAGCATGTTATGTGTTGATGAGGGCACTGTAGCACGTTATGTGTTGATGAAGGCACCAGAGCATGTTATGTGTTGATGAAGGCATTGGAGTATGTTATGTGTTGAGGAAGGCCCCGAAGTATGTTACGTGTTGATGAAAGCACCGGAGCATGTTATGTGTTGATGAAGGCTTTGGAGCATGTTATGTGTTGATGATGCCACCGAAGTATAAGTTGATGAAAGCACCGGAGCATGTTATGTGTCGATGAAGGCACCGGAGTATGATATGATGATGAAGGCACCGTAGCATGTTATGTGTCGATGAAGGCTCCGGCTCATGTTATGTGTTGATGAAGGCATCGGAGCAGGTTATATGTTGATCATAGTAATGGAGCATGTTATATGTTGATGAAGACATCGGAGCATGTTATGTGTTCATGATGGCACCGGATCATGTGTTGATTAAGGCCCGTAGCATGTCATGTGTTGACGAAGGCACCGGAGCATGTCATGTGTTGATGAAGGCATCGGAGTATGCTGTGATTTGATGATGGCACCGGGGTATGTTATGTGTTGATGAAGGCATCGGAGCATGCTGTGTTTTAATGATGGCACCTGGGCATGTTATGTATTAATTAAAGCTCTTGAGCATGTGATGTGTTGATGATAGCATTGGAGCTTGTTATGTTGATGAAGCACCGAAACATGTTATGTGTTAATGAAGGCACAGGAGCATATTAGGAGTTGATGAAAACACAAGAACATATGTGCTGATGAAGGCAACTGAGCATGTTGTGTGTTGATGACGGCGCCGGAGCATGTTATGTGATGTTGAAGACACCAGAGCATGTTATGCATTGATGACGGTACCGGAGCATTTTATATGCTGCTGAAGGCACCGAATTATGTTATGTGTTGATGAAGGTACCAGAGTATGTGTTGATGAGGGCACTGGAGCATGTTATGTGTTGATGAAGGCACCAGAGCATGTTATGTGTTGGTGAATGCATTGGATCATGTTAAGTGTTGATGAAGGCACCGAAGTATGTTAAGTGTTGATGAAGACATTGTAGCATGTTATATGTTAATGAAGGCACCGGAGCATGTTATGTGTCGATGAAGTCTCCGTGGCATGTTCTGTGTTGATGAAGGCACCGGAGCATGTTATGTGTTGATAAAGACGCTGAAGCATTTTATGTGTTGATGAAGAGATCGGAGCATTTTATGTACTGATAAAGGCACAGGAGCATGATATGTGTTGATGATGGCACCGGAGCATGTTTTGTATTGATGAAGGCACCTGAGTATGCTATGTGTTGATGCTGGCTCCAGAGCATGTTATGTATTGATGAAGGCATCGGAGCATGCTGTGTTTTGATGATGGTACTGGGGCATTTTATGTGTTGTTAAAGCTCTGGAACAAGTAATGTGTTGATGATAGCGCAGGAGCATTTCATATTGATCATGGTACCGGAACATGTTGTGTGTTAATGAAGGCACCGGAGAATGATATGTGTTAATGAGGGCACAGAAGCATGTTATATGCTGCTGAAGGCACCAGAGCATTTATTGTGTTGATGACGGCGCCGAAGCATATCAAGTGTTAATGAAGGCACCTGAGCATGTTATGTATTGTTATATGTTGATGAAGGCACCGGATCATTTTATGTGTTGATGACTGCTCGGGAGCATGTTATGTGTTGCTGGAGGCACCGTAACATGTTATGTTCTGATGACGGAACAGGAGCATATTATGTGTTGATGAAGGCACCGGAGCATGTTATGTGTCGATGAAGACACCGGAGCATTTCTTGTGTTGATGACGGCGCCGAAGCATATCAAGTGTTAATGAAGGCACCTTAGCATGTTATGTATTGATGATGTAACGGGCGCATGTTATATGTTGATGAAGGCACCGGATCATTTTATGTGTTGATGATTGCTCCGGAGCATGTTATGTGTTGCTGGAGGCACCGTAACATTTTATGTTCTGATGACGGAACAGGAGCATCTTATGTGTTGATGAAGGCACAAAATTATGTTATGTGTTGAAGGCACCGTATTATTTTGTGTTGATGAAGTCTCCGGAGTATGTTATGTGTTGATGAAAGCACCGGAGCATGTTATGTGTTGATGAAGGCACCGGAGCATGCTACGTGTTGATGAAAGCACCGTATCATATTTTGTGTTGATGAAGGCTCCAGAGCTTGTTGTTTGTTGATAGAGGCACCGGAGCATGTTATGTGTTGATAAAAACTTTGGGGCTTGTTATATACCTATGAAAGCACTAAAGCATGTTATGTGCTGATGAAAGTACTGGAGCGTGTTATGTTTTGATGAAGGCACCGGAGCTTGTTATGTGTTGATGAAGGCATCGGAGCATGTTATATGTCGATGAAGACATTGGAGCATGTTATATGTTGATGACGACACGGGAGCATGTTAGATGTTGATGAAAGCATTGGAGCATGATATGTGTTGATGAAGGCAACGAAGAACGTTATTTCTTGATGAAGGCACAGGAGCATATTATATGTTGATGAAGGAATTGGAGCATGTTATATGTTGATGAAGAGACCGAAGTATGTTATGTGTTAATGAATTCATTGGAACATGTTATGTGTTGATGATGGCAACAGAGCATGTTATGTGTTGATGAAGGCATTGCAGTATGTTTTGTGTTGATGAAGGCACCGGCAAATTTTATGTATTGATAAAGGCACCGGAGCATGTTATATGTTGATGAAGACGCCGGATCATGTTATTTGTTGAAGAAGGCATCGGAGCAGGTTATATGTTGATTATGGCACAGGATCATGTTATGTGTTGATGAAGGTATCCAAGTATGTTATGTGTTGATGATGGCATCGGAGCATGTTGTGTTGATGAAGGCACCGGAGCATGTTATGTATTGATGAAGGCATCGGAGCATGTTGTGTATTGATGAATGCATCGCAGAATGTTATGTATTGATAAAGGCACTGGAGCTTGTTGTGTGTTTTGAAGGCACTGGAGCATGTTATGTATTGATGACGGTACCGGAGCATGTTATGTGGTGATGAAAACACCGAGTCATGTTATGTGTTAATGAAGGCACTGGCGTGTTTTGTGTCGATGAAGTGTCCGGAGCATGTTCTGTGTTGATGAAGGCACCGGAGCATGTTATATACTGATAAAGACGCCAGAGCATGTTATGTTTTGATGAAGGAATCGGAGCAGGCTGTGTGTTGATGAAGGCGCCGAATCATGTTATATGTTGATGAAGGCATTGGAGCATGTTATATGTTGATGATGGCAACGGAGCATGTTCTGTTGAAGAAGGCACTGGAGCCTGTTATGTGTTGATTATGGCACCGGAGCATGTTTTGTATTGATGAAGGCACCTAAGTATGCTATGTGTTGATGATGGCGCCAGAGCATGTTGTGTGTTGATGAACACACCGGGGCATGTTATGTGTTGATGAAGGCATCTGAGCATGCTGTGTTTTGATGATGGCGCTTGGGTATTTTATGTGTTGTTAAAGCTCTAGAGCATGTAATGTGTTGATGATATCACAGGAGCATGTTATTTTGATGATAGCACCGGAACATGTTATGTGTTAGTAAAGGCACCGGAGCATGATATGTGTTGATGAAAGCACAGGAGCATATTATGTGCTGAGGAAGGCAACGGAGCATTTTATGGGTTGATGACGGCGCCGGAGCATATTATGTGTTAATGATGGCACTGTAGCATGCTATGTATTGATGACGGAACAGGAGCATGTTATATGTTGATGAAGGCACCGGATCATTTTATGTGTCGATAAAGTCTCCGGAGTATGCTATGTGTTGATGAAAGCACCGTAGCATATTTTGTGTTGATGAAGGTTCCACTTGTTGTGTGTTGATAGAGATACTGGAGCATGTTATTTGTTGATTAAAACTTTGAAGCATGTTATGTGTTGATGAAAGCACCAGAGCATGTTAAGTGTTGAGGAAAGCACAGGAGCGTGTTATGTTTTGATAGAGGCACCGGAGCAAGTTATGTGCTGGTGAAGACACTAGATCAGGTTATGTGTTGGTGAAGGCACCGGAGCATGTTATGTGCTAATGAACGCGCCGGAGTTTGATAGGTGTTGATAAAGGCACCGGAGCATGTTATGTATTGATGAAGTCACTGGAGCATGTTATGTGTTGATGAAGGCACCGGAGCATGTTATATGTTGATGAACGGGCCGGAGCTTGTTATGCGTTGATGAAGGCACCGGAGCATGTTATATGTAGGTGAAGACATTGGAGCATGTTATGTGTTGATGAGACACCGGAGCATGTTATGTGTTGATGAAGGCATTGGAGCATGACATGTGTTGATGAACGCACCGGAGCATGTTATATGTTGATGAAGGCATTAGAGCATGTTATGTGTTGATGAAGGGACCGAAGTATGTTCATGTATTAATGAATTCATTGGAGCATGTTATGTGTTGATGAAGGCACCGGAGAATGTTATATGTTGATGGGGGCACTAGAGCATGTTATGTGTTGATGAAGTCATTGGAGCATGGTATGTGATGATGAAGGCATCGGAAAATGTTATGTATTGATATAGGCACCGGAGCATGTGTTGATGAAGGCGCCGGGTCATGTTATGTGTTGAAGAATGCATCGGAGCAAGTTATATGTTGATGATGGCACAGGATCATGTTATGTGATGATGAAGGTATCGGAGCATGTTATGTGCTGATGATGGCATCGGAGCATGTTGTGTTAATGAAGGCACCGGAGCATGTCATGTGTTGATGAAGGCATCGGAAGATATTGGGTATTGCTGAAGGCACCGCAGCATGTTTTGTGTTGATGAAGGCACCGGAGCTTGTTATGTGTTTTGAAGGCATTAGAGCATATTATGTATTGATGACGGTACCGGAGCATGTTATGTGGTGATGAAGTCACCGGATCATGTTATGTGTTGATGAAGGTACTGGTGTGATTTGTGTCGATGAAGTGTCCGGAGCATATTCTGTGTTGATGAAGGCAACGGAGCATGTTATGTGGTGATTTCGGCACCGGAACATGTTATGTGTTGATGAAAGTGCCGGAGCATTTTATGTGTTGATGAAAGTGCCGGAGCATGTTATGTGTTAATGAAGGCACCGGAACATGTGTGTTCATGAAGGCACCGAGCATCTTGCACCGGAGCATGTTATGTGTTGATGAAGGCATTGGATTATGTTATGTGTTGATGAAGGCACCGGAGCATATTATGTGTTGATGAAGGCACTGGAGCATGTTATGTGCTGAACAAGGCACAAAGAGAATGTTATGTGTTGATGAAGACATTCGAGTATGTTATGTGTTGATAAAGGCACCGAAATATATTTTGATGAAAGCACCGGAGCATGTTATATGTTGATAAAGGCACCGGAGCATTTTATGTGTCGATGAAAGCTCCGGAGAATTTTGTGTTGATGAAGAAACCGGAGCATGTTATGTGTTGATAAATGCACCGGAGCATGTTATTTGTGGATGAAGGCACCGGAGCATGTTATGTGTTCATGAAGTCGCCGGATCATTCTATGTACTGACGAAGGCACCAGAGCATGTTGTGTGTTGATGACAGCGCTGTAGAATGTTATGTTATGATAAAGACACCGGAACATGTTATGTATTGATGATGGTACCGGAGCATTTTATTTGTTGATGAAGGCA
The DNA here is from genome assembly GCA_038088735.1 of Panulirus argus. NCBI lineage: Eukaryota > Metazoa > Arthropoda > Malacostraca > Decapoda > Palinuridae > Panulirus > Panulirus argus. The sequence goes on along the minus strand of JAYMFT010417367.1, from coordinate 25,117 downwards.
CCCAGGTACGTTATTTGTTGATGAGGGCACCAGAGCATGTTATGTGTTGATGAAGGGATTGCAGCATGGTATGGGTTGATGAAGGCACCGGAGCATGGTATGGGTTGATGAAGGCACCGGAGCATGGTATGTGTTGATGACGGCACTGGACCATGTTACGTTTTGATGAAGGCAACGAAGTATGTTATGTGTTGATGAAATCACCGGAGTATGTTATGTGTTGATGAATGTACCGGAGCATGTTATCATGAAGGCACTGGCTCATGCTATGTGTCGACGAAGGCTCAGGAGCATGTTATATGCTGATGAAGGCACCGGAGCATGTTATGTGTTGATAAAGGCGCCGGAGCATGTTTTGTGTTGATGAAGGCACCGGTGAATGTTATATGTTTATGAAGGCACCGGACAATGTTATGCACTGATGACGGTATCGGAGTATGTTATGTGTTGATGAAGGCACCGGATCATGTTATGTGTTGATGAAGGTACCGGAGCATGTTATGTGCTGATGAAAGTGCCGGAGCATGTTATGTGTTAATGAAGGCACCGGGGCATGTTATGTGGTGATGAAGGCACCAGAGCATATTATGTGTTGACGAATGCACCGGAGCAGGTTATGTTGATAAAGGCATTGGAGCTTTTTATGTGTTGATATAGGCACCGAAATGTGTTATGTGTTGATGAAGGCACCGGAGCATGTTATGTGTCGATGAAGACACTGGAGTATGTTTTGTGTTGATGAAGGGGCCGAAGTATGCTAGGTGTTGATGAAGGCATCGGAGCATGTTATGTGTTGATGAAGGCACCGGAGCATGTTATGTGTTGATGAGGGCACTGGAGCATGTTTTGTGTTGATTAACGCTCCCGAGCATGTGATGTGTTGATGATAGCACTGGAGCATGTTATGTTGATAAAGGCACCGGATCTTGTTATGTGTTGATGAAGGCACCGGAGCATGTTATGTGTAGATGAGGGCACTGAAGCATGTTTTGTGTTGATGAAGGCACCAGAGCATGTTATATGTTGATAAAGACGTTGGAGTATATTTTGTGTTGATTAACGCTCCGGAGTATGAGATGTGTTGATGATAGTACTGGAGCATGTTATGTTGATAAAGGCACCGGATCTTATTATGTGTTGATGAAGGCATTAGAGCATGTTATATGTTGATGAAGGCATCGGAGAATGTTATGTGTTGATGAACATATTGAAGTATGTTATGTGTTGATGAAGGCACCGAAGTATATGTTGATGAAAGCACCGGAGCGTGTTATTATGCTTATGAAGGCACCGGAGCATATTATATGTCGATGAAGGCACTGGGGTATGTTAAGTGTTGATGAAGGCACCGGAGTATGTTTTGTGCTCATGAAGGCGCCGGATTACGTTTTGCGTTGAAGGCACAGGAGCATAATATGTGTCGATGAAGGCATTGAAGCATGTTGTATGTTGTTGAAGGCGTCTGAGCAGGTTATATATTGATCATGGCACAGGAGCATGTTAAATGTTGATAAAGGCATCGGAGCATGTTATGCGTTGATGATGGCGCCGAAGCATGTTGTTTTGATTAAGGAACCGGGGCAGGTCATGTGTTGATAAAGGCACCGGAGCATGTTATGTGTTGATGAAGGCATTGCAGCATGTTGTGTATAGATGAAGGCACTGGAGTATGCGATGTGTTGATGATGGCACCAGAGCATGCTCTGTGTTGATGAAGGCGCAGGAGCATGTTTTGTGTTGATGAAGGCATAGGAGCATGCTGTGTTTTGATGATGGCACCGGGAAATGCTATGTGTTGATTAAAGTTCTGGAGTATGTGATGTGTTGATAATAGCAAGGGAGCATGCTATGTTGATGACGGCACCGGAGCATGTCATGTGATGATGAAGACACTGGAGCTTGTTAGGTAATGATGACCTTACCGGAGCATTTTATGTGTTGATGAATGCACTGGATCATGTTTTGTGTTCATGAAGGCACCGGAGCATGTTATATGTTGATGAAGACATTGGAGCATGTTATGTTTTGACTAAGGCATCGGAGCATGTTATGTGCTGATGATGGCACCGAAGCATATTGTGTTGATTAAGGAACCGGAGCAAATCATGTGTTGATGAAGGCACCGGAGCATATTATGTGTTGATGAAGGCATCGGAGCATGCTTTGTGTTGATGAAGGCACCGGATCATGTTATGTGTTGATGAAGGCATCAGAGAATGTGATGTGTTGATAATGGCACCAGAGCATGCTGTGTGTTGATGAAGGCACCGGTGCATGTTATGTGTTGATGAAGGCATCGGAGCATGCTGTGTTTTGATGATAACACCGGGGCATGTTATGTGTTGATTAAAGCTCTGGAGTATGTGATATGTTGATGATAGCAATGGAGCATGTTATGTTGATGAAGGCACTTGAACATGTTATGTGCTAATGAAGGCACCGGAGCATGTTATGAGATGATGAAGACATCAGAGCATGTTATGTATTGATGACGGTACCGGAGCATTTTATGTGTTGATGAAAACACCGGATCATGTTTTGTGTTGATGAAAACATCGGATCATGTTATGTGTTGACGAAGGCATCGGAGCATGTTATATGTTAATGAAGGCACCGGAGCATGTGTTGATGAAAGCAACGAAGTATGTTTTGTATTGATGAAGGCACCGAAGCATGTGATGTGGTGATGAAAGCACCGGAGCATGTTATATATTGATAAAGGTACCGGAGCATGTTATGTATTGATGAATACATTGGAGCATATTATATGTTGATGAAGGCACCAGAGTATGTTACATGGTGCTAAAGGCATCGGAGCATATTGTGTTTTTATGAAGGCACCGGAGCATGTTGTGTGATGATGAAGGCACTGGAGCATGTTATGTGTTGATGAAGACACGAGAGCATGTTATATGTTGATGAATGCACCGAAATATGTTATATGTTGTTGAAGGCATCGAAGTATGTTATATGCTGATGAAAGTACTTGAGCATGTTATGTATTGATGATGACACCGGAGCAAGTTAGGTGTCATGAAGGCTCCGGAGCATATTATGTGTTAATAATGGCACCGGAGCATGCTATGTGTTGATGAAGGCAGCGCAGCATATTGTGTGTTGAGGAAGACACTGGACCATGTTATGTGTTCTTGAAGGCATCGGCGCGTGTTATATGTTAATCATCGCTCCAGAGCATGTTATGTGTTGTTGAATGCACCGGAGGATGTTATGTCTTGATGAATGCAGCGGAGAATATTATGTGTTGATGAAGACACTGAACCATGTTATGTGTTGATGAAGGCAACAGGGCATGTTATATGTTGATGAAGGCACCGGAGCATATTATGCGTTGATGAAGGCACCGAATTCTTGTGTTATGAAGACACCGGAGCATTTCATGTGTTGATAAAGGCACCGGATCATATCATGTTGATGAAGGCACTGGAGCATGTTATGTGCTGAATATGGTACTGGAGCATGTTTTGTGTTAATGAAAGTATCGGAGCATATTGTGTATTGAATACGGTACCGGGGCATGTTATGTGTTAATGAAAGCACCGGAGCATATTAGGTGTTGATGAAGGCACAGGAACATGTTATGAGTTGATGAAGGCACAGGAACATGTTATGTGCTGATGAAGGCACCGGAGCATGTCATTTCATGATGAAGACATTGGAGCATGTAATGTGTTGAATAAGGCACCGGAGCATGTTATGTGTTGATGAAGTAGCCGGAGCTAATGTGTCGATGAAAGCACCGGAACAGGTTGTGTCGATAAAGGCACCGGAGCATGATATGTGTTGATGACGGCGCCAGAGCATGTTATATATTGATGACGGAACTGGAGCATGTTATGTGTTGATGAAGGCACCGGGGAATGTTATAAGTTTATGAAGGCACCGGAGCATGCTTTGTGTTGATGAAAGTACCGGAGCATATTATGTGTTGATGAAGGCGCCAGAGCTTCTTATGTGTTGATAGAGACACAGGAGCATGCTATGTGTTGATGAAGACATGAGAGCATGTTATGTGTTGATGAAGGCACCGTAGCATGTTATGTGTTGATGAAGGCATTGGAGCATGTTATGTGTTAATGAAGGAACCAGAGCATGTTATGTGGTCCTGAAGGCCCTGGAGCATGTTATGTATTGACGAATGCACCGAAGCATGTTATGTGTTGATGAAGGCACCGAAGTGTGTTATGTGTTGATGAAGGCACCGGAGCAGTTCATGTGTTTATGACGGCATTGGAGCATGTTTCGTGTAGATGAAGGGGCCGAAGTATGATATGTATTGATGAAGGCATCGGAGCATGTTTTGTGTTGATGGAGGCATCGGAGCATGTTATGTGTTGATGAGGGCACTGGAGCATGTTTTTGTGTTGATGAAGGCACTAGAGCATTTGTGTTGATGAAGACATTGGAGCATATTTTGTGTTAATTAACGCTCCGGAGCATGTGATTTGTAGATGATAGCACCGGAGCATGTTATGTTGATAAAGGCACCGGATCTTGTTATGTGTTGATGAAGGCATTGGAGCATGTTATGTGTTGATGAAGGCACCGGAGCATGTTATGTGTTGATGAGGGCACTGGATCATGTTTTGTTCTGATGAAGGCACCAGAGCATGTTATGTGTTGATGAACATATAGGAGCATGTTATGTGTTGATGAAGGCACCGAAGCATTTGTTGATGAAAGCACAGGAGCATGTTATGTGTTCATGAGGGCACCGGAGCCTATTATGTTGATGAAAGCACCGGAGCATATTATATGTTCGATGAAGGCTCCGGAATATTTCTTGTGTTGATGATAGCACTGGAGCATGTATGTGTTACTAAAGGCAACGGAGCATGTTAAGCGTTTATGAAGGCACCGGAGCATGTTTTGTGTTGATGAAGGCATTGGAACATGTTGTGTGCTGATGAAGGCAATGGAGCAGTTTATATGTTGATCATGGCACAGGAGCATGTTATATGTTGATGAAGGCATCGGAGCATGTTATGTGTTATTCATGGCACCGAAAAATGTTGTGTTGATTAAGGAACCGGAGCATGCCATGTGTTGATGAAGGCACCGGAGCATGTTATGTGTTGATGAAGGTATTGCAGCATGTTGTGTATTGATGAAGGCACCGGAGTATGCAATGTGTTGATGATTGCACCAGAGCATGCTGTGTGGTGATGAAGGCACAGGAGCATGTTATGTGTTGATGAAGGCATTAGAGCATGCTGTGTTTTGATGATGGCACCGGGTCATGCTATGTGTTGATTAAAGTTCTGGAGCATGTGATGTGTTGATAACAGCAAGGGAGCATGTTATGTTGATGAAGACACCGAAGCATGTTATGTGTTAATGAAGGCACCGGAGCATGTTATGAGTTGATGAAGGCACAGGAACATGTTATGTGCTGATGAAGGCACCGGAGCAGGTTGTGTATTGATGACGGCGCCGGAGCATGTCATGTGATGATGAAGACACCGGAGCTTGTTATGTATTGATAACGGTACTGGAGCATTTTATGTGTTCATGAAGGCACCGGATCATGTTTCGTGTTCATGAAGGCACCGTAGCATGTTATATGTTGATGAAGGCATTGGAGAATATTATATGTTGATGAAGGCATCGGAGAATGTTATGTGTTGATGATGGCACCGAAGCATGTTGTGTTGATTAAGGAACCGGAGCATGTCATGTGTTGATGAAGGCACCGAAGTATATTGTGTGTTGATGAAGGCATCTGAGCATGTTCTGTGTTGATGAATGCACTGGATCATATGTTGATGAAGGCATCGGAGAATGCGATGTGTTGATGATGAAACCGGAGAATGCTGTGTGTTGATGAAGGCACCGGAGCATGCTGAGTTTTGATGATGGCACCGCGGCATGTTGTGTGTTGATTAAAGCTATGGGGCATGTGATGTGTTGATGATAGCAATGGAGCATATTATGTTAATGAAGGCACTGGAACTTGTTATATGTAAATGAAGGCACCGGAGCATATTATGAGTTCATGAAGGCACAGGAACATGTTATGTGCTGATGAAGGCACCGGGGCATGTTATGAGATGATGAAGACACCGGTGCATGTTATATATTGATGACGGTACCTTAGAATTTTATGAGATCATGAAGGCACCGGATCATGTTTTGTGTTGATGAAGGCACCGGAGCAGGTTATGTGTTGATGAAGGCATCGGAGCATGTTATATGTTAATAAAGGCACCGGAGCATGTTATGTGTTGATGAAGGCAACGAAGTATGTTTTGTGTTGATGAAGGCACCGGAGCATGTTATGTGGTGATTAAAGCACCGGAGCATGTTATATGTTGATGAAGGTACCGGAGCATGTTATGTATTGATGAAAACATTGGAGCATGTTATGAGTTGATGAAGGCACCAGAGTATGTTTTGTGTTGATGAAGGCATCGGAGTATATAATGTTTTTATGAAGGCACCGGAGCATGTTATGTGTTGATGAAGGAACCGGCGCATTTTGGGCCGATGAAGTCTCCGTAGCTTGTGTTGAAAAAGGCACATGAGCATGTTATGTGTTGCTGAAGTAACCGGAGCTTGTTATGTGTTGATGAAGGCACCGGAGCATGTTATGTGTCGATGATGACATTGGAGTATGTTCTGTGTTGTTTAACGCTCCGGAGCATGTCATACGTTAATGATAGTACTGTAGCATGTCATGCTGATGAAGGCACCGAAACATAATATGTGCTAATAAAGGCACTGGAGCATATCATGTGTTCATGAAGGCACAGGAGCATATTATATGCTGATGAAGGCACCGGAGCACGTTATATGTTGAGGAAGGCACCGGAGCATGTTATGTATTGATGACAGAACCGGAGAATGTTATGTGTTGATGAAGGCACTGGAGCATATTGTGTCGATGAAGTCTCTGGAGCATGTTATGTGTTGATGAAGGCACCAGAGCATGTTATTTGTTGATGACGGCACCGAAGCTTGCTATGTGTTAATGAAAGCACCAAAGTATATTATGTGCTGATGAAGGCTCCAGAGCTTTTTATGTGTTTATAGACGCACCGGAGCATGTTATGTGTTGATGAAGACATTGGGGCATGTTATGTGTTGATGAAGGCACCAGAGCATGTTATGTTATGATAATGGCACCGGGACATGTTATGTGTTGATGACGGCACCGGGGCATGTTAGGTGTTGATGACTGTACAGGAACATGTAATGTGTTAATGAAGACACCGGAGCATGTTATGTGTTGATGAACGCACCGGAGTATGTTATGTGTTGAGGAAGGTACCTGAGCATGTTATGTATTGATGAAGACATTGAAGGTGGTTATGTGTTGATGACGGCAACGGAGCATTTTATATGTTGATGAAGGTATTGGAGCAAGTTATGTGTTAATGAAGGCACCGGATCATGTTATGTGGTGATGAAGGCACCGCAGCATGTTATGTGTTGACGAATACCCAGGAGCATGTTATGTGTTGATGAAGGGACCGATGTATATGTTGATGAAGGCATTGGAGCATATCATGCGTTGATGAAGACATCGGAGCATGCTATATGTTGTTCAGGGTACTGGAGCATGTTATGTGTTGATGGAGGCAACAGAGCATGTGTTGATGAAGTCATTGGAGTATGTTGTGTTGATGAAGGCACCGAAGTATGTTATATGTTGATGAGAGAACCGGAGCATTTTCTGTGTTGATGAATCCGCCGTAGGGTATTATGTTGATGAAGGCACCAGAGCAGGTTATGTGTCTATGAAGGTTCCACAGTATGTTGTGTTGATGAAGGCACTGGAGCATGTTATGTGTTGATAAAGGCACCGGAGCTTGTTATGTCCACGTTGATGAAGGCATCGGAGCATGTTATGTGTTAATGATGGCACTGGAGCATGTTGTTTTGATGACGGCACCGGAGCATGCCATGTGTTGATGAAGGCACCGGAGTATGTTAAGTGGTGATGAGGGCACTAGCGCATGTTATGTGTTTATGAAGGCACCGGAGCATGTTATGTGTTGATGAAGATATTGGAGTATGTTATGTGTTGAAGGCATCGAAATATATGTTGATGAAAGCACCGGATCATGTTATGTGTTGATGAAGGCATCGGAGCATGTTTTGTATTGATGAAGGCACCAGAGCTTGTTATGTCTTGATGAAAGCACCGGAGCATGGTATTTATTTATGAAGGCACCAGAGGATATTATATATTGATGACGGTACCGGAAAATATTATATGTTGATGAAGGCACCGGATCATGTTATGTAATGATGAAGGCACCAGCGCTTTTTGTATCAATGAAGTCTCCGTAGCACGTCATGTGTTGATGAAGGCACCGGAGCATGTTATGTGTCGATGAAGACATTGGAGTATGTTATGTGTTCTATAGCGCTCCGGAGCATGTGATGTGTTGATAATAGCACCGAAGCATGTTATGTTGATGAAGGCACCGGAACATATTATATGTTATTGACGGTACCGGAGCATATTATGGGTTGATGAAGGCAGAGGAGCATATTATGTGCTGATGAAGGCACCGGAGCATTTTATGTATTGATGAAGGCACCAGATCATGTTATTTGTTGATGAAGGCACTAGAACATTTTGTGTCGATAAAGTCTCCGGAGCATGTTATGTGTTGATGAAGGAACCGGAGCATGTGTTGATGAAGGCACTGGAGCATGTTATGTGTTGATAATGGCACCGGAGCTTGTTTTGTTTTGATGAAGGCACCGGAGCATGTTGTGTGTTCATGAAGGCGCCGGATCATGTTATGTGTTGATGAAGGCATCGGAGCAGGTTGAATGGTGATCATGGCACAGGAGCATGTTATGTGTTGATGAAGGCATCGGAGCAGGTTATGTGTTGATGATGGCACTGGAGCATGTTGTTTTGATGACGGCACCGGAGCATGCCATGTGTTGATGAAGGCACGGGAGCATGTTATGTGTTTATGATGGCACTGGAGCATGTTATATGTTTATGAAGGCACCAGAGCATAAGTGTTGATGAATACATTGGGGTATGTTATGTGTTGATGAAGGCATTGAGGTATGTTATATGTTGATTAAAGCACCGGAGCAAGTTATGTGTTGATGAAGGCACTGGGGCATGTTTTGTATTGATGAAGGCACCGGAGCGTGTTATGTTTCGATGAAGGCACCGGATCATTTTGTGTCGATGAAGTCTCCCGAGCATGTTATGTGTTGATGAAGGCACCGGAGCATACTATGTGTTGATGAGGGCACCAAAGCTTGTTATGTGTTGATAGAGGCACAGGATCATATTATGTGTTGATGAAGACATTGGAGCATGATATGTGATGAGGAAGGCACCAGAGCATGTTAAGTGTTGATGAAGGTATCGGAACGTGTTATGTTTTGATGAAGGTCACCGGAGCATGTTATGTGTTGTTGAAGGCACTGGAGCATATGTGTTGATGAAAGCACCGGAGAATGTTATGTGTTGATGAAGGCGCCAGAGCTTGTTATGTGTTGATAGAGGCAACAGGGCATATGTCGATGAATACATTGGAGCATGTTATGTGTTGATGAAGGCAACGGAGCATGTTATGTGTTGATTAAGGCACCGAAGCATGTTCTATATCGATGAAGACGTTAGAGCATGTTATGTGCTGATAAACTCACCGGAGCATGTTATTTGTTGATAAAAGATCTGGAGCTTGTTATGTATTTAATACTGTACCGGAGCATTTCATATATTTATGAAGGCATCGGAGCATGTTATGTACTGATGACGGTACCGAAGCATGTTATGTGTTGATGAAGGCACCGGATCATGTTATGTGTTGATGAAGGAACCGGCGCATTTTGTGTCGATGAAGTCTCCGTAGCATGTGCTGAAAAGGGCATATGAGCATGTTATGTGTTGCTGAAGTAGCCGGCGCTCATTATGTGTTGATGAAGGCACCGGAGTATGTTATGTGTTGAAGAAGGCACCGGAGCATTTTATGTGTTGATGAAGCCGCCGTAGGGTATTATGTTAATGAAGGCACCGGAGCAGGTTATGTGTCGATGAAGGCTCCGGTGCATGTTGTGTTGATGAAGACACTGGAGCATGTTGTGTTGATAAAGGCACCGGAGCTTGTTATGTCAACGTTGATGAAGGCATTGGAGCATGTTATGTGTTGATGATGGCACTGGAGCATGTTGTTTTGATGACGGCACCGGAGCATGCCATGTGTTGATGAAGGCACGGGAGTATGTTATGTGTTGATGAGGGCACTGGAGCATATTATTTGTTTATGAAGGCACCAGAGAATATATGTTCATGAATACATTGGGGTATATGTTGATGAAGGCACTGAAGTATATGTTGATTAAAGCACCGGAGCATGTTATGTTTTGATGAAGGCATTGGGGCATGTTTTGTATTGATGAAGGCACCGGAGCATGCTATGTGTTGATGAGGGCACCGGAGCATGTTATGTATTGATGAAGGTACCGGAGCATGTTATATGTTGATGGAGGCACCGGATCATATTATGTATTGATGAAGGCACCGGCGTATTTTGTGTCAATGAAGTCTCCAGATCATGTTATGTGTTGATGAAAGCACCGGAGCATGTTATGTGTTGGCGAATGCACCGGAGCATGGTATGTGTTAATGAAGGCACCGTAGCATGTTATGTGGTGATGAAGGCACCAGAGCGTGTTATGTGTTGACGAATGCACCGCAGCATGTTATGTATTGATGAAGGCATTGGAGCTTGTTATGTGTTGATGAAGGCACCGAAGTTTATGTGTTGATGTAGGCACCGGAGCATGTTATGTGTTTTTGAAGGCATTGGGGCATGTTATGTGTTGATGAAGGCATCGAAGTATGTTATGTGTGTATGAAGGCATTGGAGCATGTTATGTGTTCATGAAGGCACCGGAGCATATTTTGTGTTGATGAGGGCATTGGAGCCTGCTATGTGTTGATGAGGGCACCAGAGCATATTATGTGTTGATGAAGACATCGGAGTATGTTTTGTGTTGATGAAGGCACCGGAGCATGTGATGTTGATGAAGGTACCGGAGTATATTATGTGTCGATTAAGGCTCCAGAGCATGTGATGTGTTGATGAAGGCACCGGAGTATGTTATGTGTTGATAAAGGCATCAGAGCATGTTATATGTTGATGAAGGCACCGGAGCATGTTATGTGTTCATGAAGGCGCCGGATCATGTTTTGTATTGATGAAGGCATCGGAGAAGGTTTTATGTTGATCATGGCACAGGAGCATGTTATGTGTTGATGAAGGCATCGGAGCATGTTTTATGTTGATGATGGTACCGGAGTATGTTGTGTTGATTAAGGTACCTGAGCATAACATGTGTTGATGAAGGCACCGTATCATATTATGTGTTGATAAAGGCATTGGAGCATGTTCTGTATTGATGAAGGCACTGGAGTATGCTCTGTGTTGGTGATGGCACCAGAGCATATTGTTTGTTGATGAAGGCAGAGGAAGATGTTATATGTTGATGAAGGCATGGGAGCATGCTTTATTTTGATGATGGTACTGGGGCATGTAATGTATTAATTAAAACTCTGGAGCATGAAATATATTGATGATAGTAAGGGAGCATGTTATGTCGATGAAGGCACCAGAACATGTTATGTGTTAATGAAGGTACCGGAGCATGTTATGAGTTGATAAAGGCATAGGAACATGTTATGTGCTAATGAAGGCACCGAAGCATGTTGTGTGTTGATGACGGCGCCGGAGCATGTTATGTGATGATGAATACACCGGAACATGTTATGTACTAATGACAGTACCGGAGCATTTTATGTGCTGATGAAGGCACCGGGTCATGCTATATGTTGATGAAGGCACCGGAGAATTTTATGTGTTGATGAAGGCTTCGTAGTAGGTTATGTGTTGGTGAAGGCACTGGAGCATGTTATGTCTTGATGACTGCATAGGAGCATATTAAGTGTTGATGAAGGCGCCAGAGCTTGTTATGTTTTGATTGAGGCACCGGAGGATATTATATGTCGATGATGACATTGGAGCATGTTTAGTGGTGATGAAGGCACCGGAGCATGTTATGTGTTGATAAAGGCACCGGAGCATGTCAAATGTAGATGAAGACATTGGAGCATGTTATGTGTTGATGAAGGCAACGGCGTATGCTATGTGTAGACGACAGCACCGGAGCATGTTATGTGTTGATGAAAGCGCCGGAGCATGTTATGTATTGATTACTGTATGAAGGCGCCGGATCATGTTATGTGTTGATGAAGGCACCGGCGCATTTTGTGTCGATGAAGTCTCCGGAGCATGTTATGTGTTGAATAAGGTACTGGAGCATGTTATGTGTTGCTGAAGTAGCCGGAGCTTGTTATGTGTTGATGAAGGCACCCGAGTACGTTATGTGTTGGTGAAAGTGATGGAACATGTTATGTACAGATGACTGTACCGGAGCATGTTATGTATTAATGAAGGCACCGGAAACTTTTAGTGTCGATGAAGTCTCTGGAGCATGTTATGTGTTGAATAAGGTACTGGAGCATGTTATGTGTTGCTTAAGTAGCCGGAGCTTGTTATGTGTTGATGAAGGCACCGGAGTATGTTATGTGTTGGTGAAAGCGATGGAACATATTATGTACTGATGACTGTACCGGAGCATGTTATGTATTAAAGAAGGCACCGGAGCATATTATGTGTTGATGAAGGCACCGGAATGTTATGTGTTGATGAAGGTATTGAAGCATGTTGTGTTGATGAAGGCACCGGAGTACGTTATGTGGTGATGAAGGCACCGGGGCATGTTATGTGTTGACGAATGCCCCGGAGCATGTTGTGTGTTGATGAAGGCGTTGGAGCATGTTATGTATTGATGACGGTACTGGAGCATGTTATGTTTTGATCAAGGCACCGGATCATGTTATATGTTGATGAAAGCACCGGCGCATGTTGTGCCGATGAAGTTTCCGAAGCATGTTATGTGTTGAGTAAGGCAGCGGAGCATGTTATGTGTTGATGAGGGTGCCGGAGCTTGTTATGTGTTGATGAAGGCACCGGAGCATGTTATGTGTCAATGAAGACATTGGAGCATGTAATGTGTTGATGACGGCACCTGAGCATGTTATGTGTTGATAAAGGTATTGGAGCATGTTATGTGTTATTGAAGGCACCGGAGCACGTTGTGTGGTGATGAAGGAACCAGGGCATGTGTTGACAAATGCCCCGGAGCATGTTGTGTGTTGATGAAGGCATTGGAGCATGTTATTCGTTTATGAAGGCACCGGAGCATGTTATATATTGATGAAGGCATTGGAGCATGCTATGTGATGATGAAGGGACCGATGTATGTTATGTGTTGATGAAGGCTTTGGAGCATGTTATGCGTTGATATAGGCACCGGAGCATGTTATGTGTTGATTAGGGCACGGGAGCATGTTATGTGTTGATGAAGGTAACAGAGCATATTGTGTGCTGATGAAGGCATTATAGTATGTTATGTGTTGATGAAGGCACCGAAGTATGTTATATGTTGATGAAAACACCGGAGAATGTTATGTTCTGATGAAGGCACCGGAGCATATTATGCTGATGAAGGCAACGGAGCATGTTATGTGTTGATGAAGGCATCGGAGCATGCTGTGTTGATAGAGGCACTGGAGCATGTTATGTATTGATAAAGGAACCGGAGCTTGTTATGTGTTGATGAAGGCACCCGAGCATGTTATGTGTTCATGAAGGCGCCGGATTATGTTATGTGCTGATGAAAGCATCGGAGCAGGTTAAAAGTTGATCATGGCACAAGAGCATATTATGTGTTCATGAAGGCGTTGGAGCATGTTATGTGTTGATGATGACATCGGAGTATGTTGTTTTGATGACGGCACCGGAGCATGTCATGTGTTGATGAAGGCACCGGAACATGTTATATGTTGATGACGTCATTTTAGTATGTTATGTGTTGATGAAGGCACCGAGGTATATGTTGATGAAAGTACCGGAGCATGTTATGTGTTGATGAAGGCATTGGAGCATGTTACACGTTGATGATGGCATCGGAGCATGTTGTTTTGATGACGGCACTGGAGCATGCCATGTGTTGATGAAGGCACCGGAGCATATTATGTGTTGATGAGGGCACTGAAGCATGTTATGTGTTGATGAAGGCAACGGAGCATGTTATGTGTTGATGAGGACATTGGAGTATTTTATGTGTTGATGAAGGCACCGAAGTATGTTATATGTTGTTGAAAGCAGCGGAGCATGTTATGTGTTGATGATGGCACCAGAGCATGTTTTGTATGGATGAAGGTACCAAAGCATGTTATGTATTGATGAAGGCACCAGAGAATGTTTTGTGTTGATGAAGGCACTGGATCATGTTATGTATTGATGAAGGCACCGGCGCATTTTGTGTCGATGAAGTCCCCAGAGCATATTATGTGTTGATGAAGGCACCGGAGCATGTTATGTGTTGATGAAGGCATCAGAGCATGCTATGTGTTGACGAATGCACCGGAGCATGTTATGTGTTGATGAAGGCATTGGAGCTTGTTATGTGTTGATGAAGGCACCCAAGTTTGTCATGTGTTGATGTAGGCACCGAATCATTTTATGTATTTATGAAGGCATTGGAGCATATGTGTTGATGAAGGCACCGAAGTATGTTATGTGTTAATGAAGGCATTGGAGCTTGTTATGTGTTGATGAAGACACCGGAGCACATTATGTGTTGATGAGGGCATTGGAGCATGCTATGTGTTGATAAAGGCACCAGAGCATGTTATGTGTTCATGCAGACATTGGAGAATGTTATGTGTTGATGAAAGCACTGAAGTATATGTTAAGGAAGGCACTGGAGCATGTTATGTGTTGATGAAGTTACTGGATCATGTAATGTTGATGAAGGCACAGGAGCATATTATGTGTCGATGAAGGCGCCGGATCATGTTTTGTGTTGATGAAGGCATTGAAGCATGTTATGTGGTAATGAAGGCACCGGGGCATGTTATGTGTTGACAAATGCCCCGGAGTATGTTATATGTTTATGAAGGCACCGGAGCATGTTATGTATTGATGACGGTACTGGAGCATGTTATGTTTTGATCAGGGCACCGGATCATGTTATATGTTGATGAAAGCCCCGCCGCATGTTGTGTCGATGAAGTTTCCGTAGAATATTATGCGTTGAGTAAAGCAACGGAGCATGTTATGTGTTGATGAGGGCGCCGGAGCTTGTTATGTGTTGATGAAGGCACCGGAGCATGTTATGTGACGATGAAGACATTGGAGCATGTTATATGTTGATGATGGCACCTGAGCATGTTATGTGTTGATGAAAGTATTGGAGTATGTTATGTGTTAATGAAGGTACGGGAGCACGTTATGTGGTGATGAATGCACCGGGGCATGTTATGTGTTGACGAATGCCCCGGAGCATGTTGTGTGTTGATGAAAGCATTGGAGCATTTTATGCGTTTATGAAGGCACCAGAGCATGTTATATGTTGATGAAGGTATTGGAGCATGTTATGTAATGATGAAGGGACCGATGTATGTTATGTGTTGAAGACATTGGAGCATGTTATGCGTAGATGAAGGCACCGAAGCATGTTTTGTGTTGATGAGGGCACTGGAGCGTGTTATGTGTTGATGAAGGCAACAGATCATATTATGTGTTGATGAAGGCATTATAGTATGTTATGTGTTGATGAAGGCACTGAAGTATGTTATATGTTGATGAAAGCACCGGAGAATGTTATGTTTTGATGAAGGCACCGGAGCATATTATGTTGATGAAAGCAAGAGAGCATGATAGGTGTTGATGAAGGCGTAGGAGCATGCTGTGTTGATAAAGGCACTGGAGCAAGTTATGTATTGATAAAGGCACCGGAGCTTGTTATGTGTATATGAAGGCACCCGAGCATGTTATGTGTTCATGAGGGCGCCGGATTATATGTTAATGAAAGCATCGGAACATGCCATGTATTGATGAAGGCACCGGAGCATATCATGTGTCGATGAGGGCACTGGAGCATGTTATGTGTTGATGAAGGCACCGAACTATATGTTGTTGAAAGCACCGGTGCATGTTATGTGTTGATGATGGTATCAGAGCATGTTTTGTATTGATGAAGGCATCGGAGCATGTTTCGTATTCATGAAGGTACCAGAGCATGTTATGTGTTGATGAAGGCACCAGAGAATGTTTTGTGTTGATGAAGGCACTGCATCATGTAATGTATTGATGAAGGCACCGGTGCATTTTGTGTCGAAGTCTTCAGAGCATATTATGTGTTGATGAAGGCACCGGAGCATGATATGTGTTGATGAAGGCATCAGAGCATGTTATATGTTGACGAATGCACCTGGGCATGTTATGTGCTGATGAAGGCATTGGAGTTTGTTTTGTGTTGATGAAGGCACCGAAGTTTGTCATGTGTTGATATAGGCACCGGAGCATTTTATGTACTTATGAAGGCATTGGAGCATATGTGTTGATGAAGGCACCGAAGTATGTCATGTGTTAATGAAGGCATTGGAGCTTTTTATGTGTTGATGAAGACACCGGAGCACATTATGTGTTGATGAGGGCATTGGAGCATGTTATGTGTTGATAAAGGCACCAGAGCATGTTATGTGTTCATGAAGACACTAGAGACTGTTATGTGTTGATGAAGGCACCGAAGTATATGTTGATGAAAGCACCGGAGCATATCATGTGTTGATGAAGGTACCAGAGTATGTTATGTTGATGAAGGCACAGGAGCATATTATGTGTCGATGAAGGCGCCGGATCCTGTTTTGTGTTGATGAGGGCACTGGAGCAAGTTATGTGTTGATAAAGGCACCGGAGCATGTTATGTGTTAATGAAGGCATCGGAGCATGTTATGTGTTGATGATGGCATCGGAGCATGTCTTTTGATGACGGTACCGGAGCATGCCATGTGTTGATGAAGGCACCGGAGCATATTATGTGTTGTTGAGGGCACTGGAGCATGTTATTTGTTGATGAAGGCACCGGAGCATGTTATGTGTTAATGAAGACATTGGAGTATTTTATGTATTGATGAAGACACCGAAGTATGTTATACGTTGCTGAAAGCACAGGAGCATGTTATGTGTTGATGATGGCATCAGAGCATGCTTTGTATTGATGAAGGCATCGGAGCATGCCTTGTATTGATGAAGGTACTAGAGCATGTTATGTGTTGATGAAGGCACCAGAGAATGTTTTTTGTTGATGAAGTCACTGGAACATGTTATGTTTTGATGAAGGCACCGGCGCATTTTGTGTCGATGAAGTCTCCGGAGCATATTATGTGTTGATGAAGGCACCGGAGCATGTTATGTGTTGATGAAGGCAACAGAGCATGTTATGTGTTGACGAATGCACCGGCGCATGTAATGTGTTGATGAAGGCATTGGAGCTTGTTATGTGTTGATGAAGGCACCGAAGTTTTTCATGTGTTGATGTAGGTACCGGAGCATTCTATGTATTTATGAAGGCACCGAAGTTTTTCATGTGTTGATGTAAGCACCGGAGCATTCTATGTATTTATGAAGGCATTAGAGCAAATGTGTTGATGAAGGCACCGAAGTATGTTTTGTGTCGATGAAGGCATTGGAGCTTGTTATGTGTTGATGAAGACACCGGAGCATATTATGTGTTGATGAGTGCACTGGAGCATGTTATGTGTTGATAAAGGCACCAGAGTATGTTGTGTGTTCATGAAGACATTGGAGAATGTTATGAGTTGATGAAGGCACCGAAGTATATGTTGATGAAAGCACCGGAGCATATCATGTGTTGATGATGGTACCGGACTATGTTATGCTGATGAAGGCACCGGATCATATTATGTGTCGATGAAGGTGCCGGATCCTTTTTTGTGTTGATGAGGGCACTGGAGCATGTTATGTGTTGATAAAGGAACCGGAGATGATCTTTTTTCATGAAGGCCCCGGATCATGTTTTGTGTTGATGAAGGCATCGGAGCAGGTGATATGTTGATCATGGCACAGGAGCATGTTATTTGTTGATGAAAGCATCGGAGCATGTTATGTGTTGATGATGGCACCGGAGCATGTTGTGTTGATTAACGCACCGGGGCATGTCATGTGTTGATGAAGACACCGTAGCATGTTATGTATTGAAGAAGGCATTGGAGCATGTTTTGCATTGATGAAGGCACCGGAGTGTGCTATGTGTTGATGATGGCACCACAGCATGTTGTGTGTTGATGAAGGCACAGGAGTATGTTCTTCGTTAATGAAGGCATCGGAGCAAGCTATGTTTTGATGATGGTACCGGAGCATGGTATGTGATGATGAAGACACCGGAGCATCATATGTATTGATGACAGTACCGGAGCATTTTATGTGCTGATGAAGGCACCGGATCATGTTATGTGTTGATGAAGGCACCGGAGCATGCTATGTGTTGATGTAGGCATCGGAGCATGTTATGTGTTGATGAAAGCACCGGAGCGTGTTATGTGTTGATGAAGACAACGAAGTATGTTTTGTTTTGATGAAGGCACCTGAGTATGTGATGTGGTGATGAAAGCACCGGAGTAGGTTATGTGTCCATGAAGGCTCCGGAGCATGTGTTGATAAAAGCACCGGAGCAAATCATGTGTTGATTGAGGCACCGAAGCATGTTATATGCTGATGAAGACATTGGAGCATGTTATATGTTGAAGAAGGCACCAGAGCATGTCATGTGTTCATGAAGGCATCGGAGCATGTTATGTTTTGATGAAGGCACCGATGCATGTTATGTGTTGATGAAGGCACTGGAGCATATTATGTGTTGATGAAGGCATTGGAGTATGTTACGTGCTGATGAAGGCGACGGAGCATATGTGTAGGTGAAGGCACTGGAGCATGAGTTGATGAAGGCACCAGAGCATGTGTTGATGAAGGCATTGGAGCATGTTATGTGTTGATGAAGGCACCGAAGTATGTTATGTGTTGATGAAAGCACCGGAGCATGTTATGCTTTCATGAAGGCATCGGAGCGTGTTATATGTTGATCATTGCACCAGAGCATGTTATGTGTTGATGAATGCACCGGAGCCTGTTATGTGTTGATGAATGCAGCGGAGTATATCATGTCCTGATGAAGACACCGGACCATGTTATGTGTTGATGAATGCACCAGAGCATTTTATGTTTTGATGAAGGCACCAGAGCATGTTATGTGTTGATTACGGCACCGGATTTTGTTGTGTGTTGATGAATTCACCGGAGCATGTTATGTGCTAATGAAACCATCGGAGCATGTTATGTGTTGATGATGGTACCGGAGCATGTTATTTGTTGATGAAGACATTTTAGCATGTTATATGTTGATGAAGGCACCAGAGTATGTTTTGTGTTCATGAAGGCATGGGAGCATATTATGTTTTGATGAAAGCACCGGAGCATGTTATGTGTTGATGAAGGCACTGGGACATGTTATGAGTTGTTGAAGGCATTCGGGCATGTTATGTGTTGATGAACGCACCAGAGCATTTCATGAGTTGATGATGGCACAGGAGCATATTATGTTTTGATGATGGCACCGGAGCATGCTATGTGTTGACGATGGCACTGGAACATGTTATGTTGATGAAGGCATCGGAGCATGTTAAGTGTTGATGAAGGCATTGGAGCATTTTATGAATTGATGATGGCACCGGAGCATATGTTGATGAAGGCACCGGAGCATGCTATGCTTTGATGATGGCACCGGAGCATGTTATGTGTTGATGAAGACAATGGAGCATGTTATGTGTTGATGAAGGCACCGGAACATGTTATGTGTTGATGAAGACATTGGAGCATGTTATGTGTTGATGAAGGCACCGGAGCATGTTATGTTGATAGTGGCTTCGGAGCATGTTATGTGTTGATGAACGCACCTTACCATTTCATGAGTTGATGATGGCACCGGAGCATATTATGCTTTGATGATAGCACCAGAGCATGTTATGTGTTGACGATGGCACTGGAACATGTTATGTTGATGAAGGCATCGGAGCATGTGTTGATGAAGGCGCTAGAGGATTTTATGAGTTGATGTTGGCACCGGACAATGTTATGTGTTGATGAAGGCATTGGAGCATGTTGTGTTTTGATAAAGGCACCAGAGCATGTTATGTGCTGATAAAGGCACCGAAACATGTTATATGTTGATGAAGGCACCGGAACATGTTATGTGCTGATGAAGACATTGGAGCATGTTATGTGATGATGAAGTCACCAGAGCATGTTGTGTGTTGATGAAGGCACCGGCTAATGTTATGTGTTGATGAAGGCATCAGAGCATGTGTTGATGAAGGCACCGGAGAATGTTATGTGTTGATGTTGGCACCGGAGCATATGTTGATGAAGGCATCGGAGCATAGTGAAGTCATGGTCTTTATGGTGTATTTTAGGGCTGTGGTCTACTGGTGCTCCTGGGCGAAGGTCCACAGGTGTTTTGTGGTGGTGCTGCTGGGCTGTGGTCCTCCAATTGATTTTTGCTGCACTAAGAGCGGCGAGTTTACTGTGCACTCTTGCCTATC
This sequence comes from Panulirus argus, assembly GCA_038088735.1. NCBI lineage: Eukaryota > Metazoa > Arthropoda > Malacostraca > Decapoda > Palinuridae > Panulirus > Panulirus argus. The sequence continues at coordinate 4,587 of JAYMFT010417367.1, read as the reverse complement.
CCGTGGGTGGGGGCGCACAGGAGGATACAGAGTGTACATTAGGTCCACGGACTGGGGCGTCATTGGTTGAATGACATTACAGTTTACATAGTGAGAGAAGTGTGGAGAAGGATTAGGTAACATTCATTGAATCATTCACCAATTTCCATAGTAAGGAGGATTAGGCAACATTGATGGAATTATGCAGCAGTTTTCATAGTAAGCTGTTTATAAAGATTGAGTAACAATAACTAGATTATTTAACAAAAAAAAATAATAAGTGAACTGCTTACTATAGGTAGCGTTAGGGTAGTCTTCAAGTTTTAGAGGACGAACATTGTTATGGATGAAATGCTCAAACACACATTATAATGCTTAGTAGAAATTATCTCTAATCCGCTCCCCAGGGGCTGTAGTCCACTGGTCCATCAGGATGTCTACAGGATCTCTAGGAATGTGGTCCACTGGTTCTCCGGGGATGTGGTCCACCGTTGCTCTGGGACTGTGGTCATGTCGTTGTGCCATGGCTATGGTCCATCTGTCCGGGACTATGGTCCATCGGTGCTCCGGGACTGAGGTCAAAATCCTCAGGGAAACCCTTTCAACACTTCAAGACTCTCAGGACTTCATGCTAATGTTTGTTGCGCCAGGATGAGTCTTTGTATGAGTCTCACTTTACATGATAAATGTGAACAATGATATTATAGGCGCCCTCACCGCATCCAAGTACCACAGGGTAGTAGAAACTCCCGAGTAGCAATCTAACTTTATTCCACTTCTTAGTTTCTGCTTCCATAATATTACAATAAAAGTAGAATTTCTTACAAGTAAATTGTTAATAATGACGTATCCTGTATAACATAAGAGTATTTCAGTGATAAGCAGTTGTAAACAAAACTACTGAGGTATCAAGTTCTATAACATCCATTTTACGTACGAACATATCCCTTCTAGCTCCAATTGCAGTGGGCTCCTGTGCCAAACCAGGTACCAGCCATCTCAAAACACTCAGGTTCAGTCTAACGATGATGACTATCCCATATTCTAGCAGAAAAGGAAGCTAAATACATGCTGACGGCCTCCAGCCACGTTTGGGTATATCGGTGCGAAGGCGGGATCTCGATATGTACCCCAGGCGAGCATTTGAGACAGAAGGGGTATGTTTACATCTTTCATTGCATAATTCAGCATCTTTGTGCAGTAATTAGTTTTTAATTATTCCTATGTAAAAGAGTACAAAATATTGTGACTAGGCTATATATGAGGTATACAATAGGGACTTATTTTCTCAGCGCACTGTTGCCACATCATACTCTCTATTCGACACTGTTACCAACTCATTTTAACCAAGCGCACTTGTCTGCGCTTACATGTATCCTATATTTCTTTAGAATAACAATCTGCTTTTTTTGCATCCCAATGATCAGTTGCTGGAACATGAGCAGACCTTCACTTTCTCGTTAGCACACCACTCTGTGCAGAAAATTCAAATGACACATCACACTCTCACTCCCATTTCTAACAGCTTTACTTCAAACTCTCATCACTTTTCTGTAATTTTATCAGCATTTCCCTGTCCACAATAAAACCTGGAAGTATCTCAAATTTCAATTCCGCAGAGCACTTCTCAGTTTCCATTTCCACTGCATTATCTCTGTTTACAGACTCCTCTTCATCATATATATTGCCTAAATCATATTCAACTTCTCCTCTCTTCTTTATTCCCCTGATTACAACACAAGCTGGGTAAATACTTTCACTGTGCTGTACTTCATCATCATCCTTTGAGGTATTTCCACATCTTTATTCATCATAAGATTCACCTCTACAGTAGCCTCTACATCAAATGGATGTTTATTCATGATAGGCTCTGGGACTAATTTGTCACATGCCAATTCATTTCCCAATAGCACGTGTATTCCAGATACAAAAAGCTCCTCACAAATCCCAACTTTTACCCTGTCACTCACAAATTCACTCACAAGATTCACATTATGTAATGGGACAGTCATTCCTGATCCTAACCCTCTTACACATTTTTACCAGAGAAAGACTCCTCTGTCCACTCTAATACATCTTTCAGAAATCAGACTCTGATCTGCTCCAGTATCTCTCAACATTTATTTTTTTTTTCTTTTCAGGACTACCTTTAATCCCAACCTTTCTTTCAATGATATATTTCTCAAAATTTACAGGTTTTGGTTTACACACCTGGTACTCATATCCTCTTACATCATAAATATCCTGGGTTTTTCTCTGAGCAACAGTTAATGCCAATGACTTTTATCTTTTTTGACACTGATATTTAGCATGACCCATTTCTCCACATCCCATACATTTGACTGGTGGTCTATCTTGTCTAATAACATAAGGGTTATGATAGAACTTAGGTCTTGTATACCTATATGGTGTTCGTCTTTGCTATCTATTTCCTACAATATTTTGTGATACATAGTTAGGTGGACCCTCCATTTAATAATGTGGGCTAAGTTACTTAACATTTGAATAGTTTTGTTGTTTATAATGTTTGTGATAATTATGCCTGTTGTTCTGCCTTTCTACACTTGGTTTATGTGACACCTTACCCTTACACATTATGTGTGCCTCTTCTTACTGGTCAGCCATCCCAGCTGCATTCATCACATTTTTCACTTTACTCTTACTTGTTTCATAATTTATTTCAGGGTGTAAAATGCTTTGGAACTATTCCAACAGGACTAATTGTCTTATCTAATCTTTTGTTTCAGCCCCTTCAAACATACACCATATGTCAAATCTCATTTTACATTCTCGGGCTACTTCAAGATGTGTTTTACCACTTAATTTTTTTGTCCCTAAACCTTCTCCTGTAAACTTCTGCATCCATTTCCACAGTTTTCAACACTGCTTCTTTAACAGTCTTATGATCTACTGATTCCATTATACTCAGACATGCATACGCCTGCCTAGCCTTACCTATAAAGTTACTCTGCACCAACATAGCCCATTCATTTTCATCCCATCCTTTAATACTTGCCATTTTTTCAAACTGAATAAAAAAATCCTCAGCTTCTTTTATAAACTCAGGTAACTGAATTACTCTTTTATCTTTGTCTCCAATTCCTCTTGCACCTATCTCTCGTCAGTATCTAATTTCCTAAGTTTCACCTCTTTTTCCGCCTGAATTCTCTCTTTTTCTGCCTCTAGATGTAATTTCTTTTCCTAAGTTCAAAGTCTAACCTCAACTTCTCCACTGCCATTTTTTCACTCAACTGCACTTTACCATCACCACTATTTTCAACATCTTCAGATTCTCCAGTATTCCTAAGGACACTAATTCATCAATTAATTCTCTCTGCATGTCACTTTTGATGTGTGACCACAAAAAAATTTCATACAGAGCTGCCATCTGGCTTAATTCATCTTTACTGCACTGGTACAGGAAGTGGACATCATGGGTTTTCCTGAACTTGTTCACGTTATCAGACGTTTTACAACTAAAAACACTTACTTGTATGCTGAAATCTTCACCAGTACATCAAACAAGAGCACAGGAGAGTACTAATCCACCACTTCGATACCACTTGGTTACACTAGACAGTCAGTTCCTTGGTTTGCATTTATCTCGGACAGTTGGTTTTCAAAACTCCCGGACGGGTTGGTTTACAACCTACCGGACAGGCTCCTTTCCTTTCATAGATGTATAATCAGCCCATAGGCCCGTTAAATCAAATATCTGAAATAATGGCTTCTGTTAACACAGAGCTATAGGCTAGACACAGATTCCCTTTTTCCATCTGGCTAACTTCTGACAACTGAAGGCAGCTTGATATTGTCTCCGCTCTACTCAGTACTGAATTAAATACCAAACACGTGTATAAAATGTATAAAAAATATATTTACAGAATCAAAATATCAAAATCAACATGTGCTCTCTCCATCATTTAAATGGTAAAATTTCTTCTATATTAAGTTATTCCTATATTTCTTTCACTTTGTCAGTCGTATGCAATTATACTGACCTCAGTTTAACAACATAATTCCTTGAAATCAACAAGATGAATACAGATAACATAATGATTTTACCAGACAGGCGTTATACAAACATTCTATTACCAAGCCTGTAATGAGAGAAAATCAAAATATCCCTTCCAAAAACTTCTTCTATCGTTGTATACAGGTAATTTCTATTATTTTTTTCCCTTGCATTTCATATGTTTCTTAGCCTCTCATAGATAATACCAAAAGAAAATATACATACTGTTAATTTATACGCAATCAAGTAAACAATATTTCTAATTTTAACATACAACATTAGACGTTTCAAAAGACTTTGGATTACATAGAAAACTGAAAGCAAAACATACATAATGAATAACTGAAACAATTATTGGTAAAGAAAGGAGACGACCGCAACAACTAGGACCATTGACTCTCACGAGGGAGCGCATATTTACACCACCACCTCTCATTCATGTTATCATCCAGTCTGAATTACAAACTTTTTAAAGTGTTTGCACTTGCTCTCCCAGCTGACAGCCAGTTCCATTCATCATCAGCCACCTAACGTGTGGTTGAGTAAACCGTCAGTGTGATAGAGGACCATGGCATATATATATATATATATAT
>JAYMFT010417356.1:0-17853 GCA_038088735.1 Panulirus argus | reverse complement strand
ATATATATATATATATATATATATATATATATATATATATATATATATATGTGTGTGTGTGTGTGTGTGTATGTGTACGTATGTATGAAAGGATGGGAGAGAAAGGAGCGTTTGAAAAGACAGGAGTAAGAAACAGTGTAAAGAAAAGACAGGAAGAGAGCACAGCCTAGTGAGAGGTGAACCAAGGGGAGAGGATTCTAGCAGAGATGGACCGGATGGAGAGGATTCTGGGAGGGAAAGACCCCCCTGGGAATCAGCGGGAGAGGACTCTAGCGGGAGTGCATCAGAGGGAGAGGACTCTGGGAGAGTTAGACTAGGGGGAGAAGACACCAAGAGAGAGGTGGAGCAGACGGGGAGGACTGCGGAAGAGGGAGACCAGAGGGAAAAGACTCTGGGAAGGGTGGAATAGAGGGAAAGGAACTCCGGGAGAGCGCCGGAGAGAGTGGGAGGTGACACCTGAGAGTGAGGAGAGAGTGGAGGAGGGAAGTGTGGTTACAGGAAGCTGTCACCGGAGGCTGAGAAGGGGACACATTATGAGGTACAGAAGATGACACAGATAAGAAGAGTAATTATCTTTATGTTGATGATGAGAAGGGACAGCACACGGGGTCATATGAGTGTTTTGATGAGACTGAAGTGAAGAACGTCCTGATGAGAGACGCTAAAGAACGAAAGGGTGAGATGGTAAGATTAATGACTAGTATCTGAAGAGACAGACAGTAGCTCTGGCTCATTTACTACACATTACTCAAAACGTTTCACACTGGACATAAACGTGTACGGTATTTTGAACTCATCTGGTCAGTAGCGGGGTACAGTGTTAGATCTACTGTATTCAAATTCTTAACTTCCTAAATACGACTGTACGACCATTGAGCACGACGACCTGACACTTAAGGCTTGATCGACACACCCTTGGGTCGTGTAATTGTGCCCTAAGCGGGGTGAGGTCACACGCTGCCTCCTCCTTGAGCACCGCGCTGAAAGAAACAACTTCCTAGTACTCAGACGTACTTGTGATAAGACGTAAGGGCAGGCATATTCTCGGTACGGGATATGAACAAAGATAAGAAGCAGTTCTTCCGGAAATACTTGATAGTTATGCAGTTCGTGTTGTTCATTGGTCCATCAACACCAGAACAAGTTAGTAAACTAAGTGTGACACGGGAATCAAAACCTAATTTCTAGGTTTGTTCAAATAAATTTGTGTTCCATGAGACCTCATATTCTCTCTCTCTCTCTCTCTCTCTCTCTCTCTCTCTCTCTCTCTCACGTGATAACATAGACCTGGTCCCGTGTGTTCCTAACATCAGGGTAGAAATTTAATGATTTGCTTTCCCTTATCCTAACCTCACATGGACGGCTTTCGCTGGGTTTGCGCTCCGTCCCTATCAAAAGAAGAGCCAAATCAGATTCATTCATTCGAACTTTTACCGTATGTGAACACCATGAATGAATCAGACTCGTACCAAATGCCGGGACCATTTAGACTATCTGGACCCCGACAACATTCCAGTCTGATTCGATTATCCTTCACATTTCAAATTCAGAGTAGCAGTGATTTTATGAATTATTTTGGACGAGTTTTGTTGTTTGCGTATAATTCTTTCTGGGAATCTAGTATTATTCATGATGATTCTTTGCAGGTACAGAAGCTAAGATCACAAGTTGTGTTGGTGAAGCATTTGGTGGAAAGCTCGAAGACGTTTCGTTGTATTAGTCAAATGTTTCACTTTGTAAGTCGAATTCCGGTTTGGGTGAAGAGCAGGTTGGGAAGTCCTCAGATCTTTAGTTATTTTACTGATATTTAGAACGAATAGTCCGTAGGCTTAATATAATGTTGGTGAAATAGGGGTGGGTAAGTTCATGTTTTGTGGTATGTTAACGGAATGTGGGTTGCTAAGCCCTAGACTTTATTTCATGTTTGTGAAATCTGGGTTTGGAAGTCTCTAGACCTGTTATGACTGTGATTTTGCATTAGTGGGTACGTAATCAATTTGTAAGGGTGAGGGAAATGTTAATTGGTAGGTCGGTCAAATACGAAATAAAGAAGGTAATGATCCTTATCCTTTCAGTGATGACTAAACTGCATTGTTTAGTAGTATGCGTTAACTGTTGGTGTCGGAATTCCAAGATTTACTTCACTTTTCCCGAAGACTTAGAGAAAGTTATCATAGACATGTTATGTTTATGCACGTAGCTTTTGGTGCTTCTGGTGATGGAGTAGTGATGTTGATGATGATGATGATGATAAAGTTATCCGATAATGTTGTTAAGAGTGGTGATTGATGGTGACAGGAACGATGGTGATGGCTGAGATAGTGTTAGTCTTCGTGATGGTGTTTCATGGGTCAGTTGCAGGGATGGTAATTGCCTTGGTGGTGATCGTGATGGGAATGGTGGTCCTGGTAGCTGGTAGCGGATGTGGTGATGGTAATCGTTCTAGTCTACTTCCACCCTCCCGATGCTCTGTGCCCACACACTGAGTGGTCTGTGTTTGTGTACAGTCTGCTAGTGCTGTGTATTCAGCCTCATTTGTTTTGAATAGATTACCAAATGATTGTGCATTGTGTATTTTTTTTTTTTATGTTGAAGGCTCCAGTCACGGACAAAAGTCCACATCAAGGCCGGGCTATAATTGAAATATGGAGAGGATTATGAAACGGAAAATATAAAGACAAGGGAAAGTATTCACGAATCTTCATAGAAAGTGAAAGACCTGTCTTTTGAAATGTGTCAGGTTATAGTTATTGGGAAAGACATGAGAAGGGAGAGAGTTCCAAAGCTTCGACGTGTAGGGAAAGAAGCAGGTATCAAAACGGCACACCCTTGACTCGCCGATGGCCACACAATAATCATGTGAAGCAGCAGCTTACCTAGTGTTAAGTGTTAACTGTATTATTCCCCCCATGTGTAGTGTGGATGAGGTACACACACACTACACTAGGTGTGTGTATTTCCCACTAACCTGTGACGGTCACGTCCCTTCCTTACACTCGTCAGTATTCATCTTACCAGAATCATCAAAGGAACTCATCAAGTTAGCACGAGCGTCCATCTTTGATCCTGTCACTGACAGACTTATTACGTCGTTTACAGCTGTCACTGGACGCGATTACAATCTTGTAATTAGAGTGTAATCGCTCACCTTTGACAGGCGGGCGGTAATTAACACAAGGGTCATCACGTCCTCCTGCACAACACTTGACGCTGACCGTCTCTCTCATGACGTTCAATACTCACATTATGTTCCTTGCCGTCAAGTGTTCAGTCATGCTATATTTGCATGAACAGTTACGTTCATCGGCGGCGCGAGCGTGTGCAATATTCTCTCTCTCTCTCTCTCTCTCTCTCTCTCTCTCTCTCTCTCTCTCTCTCCATGCGTATTGAAGTGTGAGTATTTGTGTGTTTGTTTGTGTGTACGAGTGTGTGTGTGTGTGTGTGTGTGTGTGTGTTTGAGAGAGAGAGAGAGAGACAGACAGACAGACAGACAGACAGGTAGACAGACAGACTTACGTACCTAGGATCAGTAGAGATACACGTAAATACCTGATGAACTGCATGTAGCCAGTTTGTCTCAAATTTCTCACCTCTGACTGGTTGTCAGAGAGATTGTATGATCTTTTCCCAAGGTTTAGATGTTGACTGTCGGTCGAGTGTGTGGAACAAGTGGAACATCTGCAACGCGATGACTTTCTGAGTGTCTCTATCATGTCGAATCATTTCTACTGGCTCTGCCATCTCCTGTGTGAAGTCTTCAGGTGGCAAGTTGGTGTAGCACCTTGTGGGAGATGCTGGTGATACGGTGTAAGAGGATGACGGTGGTGGTGGTGGTAGCTGGAGTGGTCTGACGCCTTGATGTAAGCACTACTGACACTGAGTCAGAGGGTGAAGCCGCAGTGCTGTTGGTTTCCATGTATGATGTCTTTTTGAAGAGTTTGCGGCCTCGCTCTTGACAGGAAGATGTAAATATCACATGATAGCTCTAAAATGGGTTTTAGATGTGACTGGCTCGTCAGTTATGATGGAAATCTGAGGTTTCTTGTTCTTGCAGTACATACTAAATCAAAAGCACAGGTTTAACTTCATAAGCCATGTCATTAGCAACTACAGTTTCGCAGTCTTTAGATTCTTCACCAAATCCAAACAAGAAGTGAAAAATGCAACAAAAAAAAAAGAAAGGAAAATGAAACAATCTGGAGCGAAGCGATAAGAAACACAAGGCGTGGAACCCCAATAGATCCGAAGCTGTTATCTACTTCACTGGTCAATGGGTAATTGATGGTCGTCGCTATCTTGACAGACCCATCAGCTCTCATCTGTAACCGTTTTCAACTTTGGAAAGCTCCAAAAGGCTAGAGAGGATTTTTCTCTCGCCTGACTAATGCCTCTCAATAGCCGTTTTAAAAATCATGATGTATTTCAAGGGAGGGGGAGGAACCACCGGCATTTGAGCGAGTTCGTGTGGGAGCGGGAAGAGGCCTCCAGTCGTTAGCTCAGGCCAGAAGACCTGAGTCAACACCAGCAGGCTCCTCGCTGGGATTAATTCTATTCCTTTCATATCCCACAAAAGCATTAGTCTGACTGAGAAAGACTGGTTTTCATCACATTTTTCCCAAGAGATCGTGAAAGCATTTTGAGTGAGGAAGATCCCATGAAATATTTTACATTTGTGCTGAGATGTTTGACTTGTCTTGCTCATCTCCACGTTAATCAGTAAGGATCTAAGATCCCTGGGCACCACTGCGTTACCCCTTCAGCTCGATTGGTAAAACCCTTGCGTATAATGGCTTGGCCTTTGATTTGACCCTCAAGTGTCAACTCAAAGGATAGACCATTATATCCTAAGGGTCGTAATGTCCTGCTGGGGTTATACCATTGTAGACACCATTGGTCATCTATCTGGTCATCTTCGCCATGAAGCCTGGCTTAAGAGTGACGTGCCTCACGCTGGTCTGTCTGTTTCTCACGTCCGTCATATCTTCTGTTGACCGACGCTTTACGACGCTTCACAGTCGTTTTCTCTTGTCTAATTTCCATCATAAATCTGGTTTATGGACGCGTCACCGAGCCAAGCTTCCGAGATGAAGTGTCTCGGCTCAAGCGACCGTGGATGTGTTTGGCATCAGCTGTCCATGAGTGTGTCTGACATCAGGCATCCGTGACAGTGTTTGACGTCAGGTATACGTGGCTTTGTTTGACGCCGGTTGTCCGCGGCTGGGTTTGAAGTCAGGTGTCCGTGGCTGTGTTTGACGCCAGGTGTCCGTGGCTGTGTTTGATGTCAGGTGTCCGTGGCAGTGTTTGATGTCAGGTGTCCGTGGCTGTGTTTGAGGTCAGGTGTTCTTGACTGTGTTTGAAGTCAGGTGTCCGTGGCAGTGTTTGATGTCAGGTGTCCGTGGCAGTGTTTGATGTCAGGTGTCCGTGTGTGTGTTCAGTTTTCTTGGAGTTACTCTGTGCTCTCCAGTGTCCGGAGTGGTGAGAGTCGGCTGTTGGTAGAAAACTGTCCGTCCGACAGCCTAAGGTCGAGAGCGTAGCTTGAATTCCGGCATGAGTCAGGAAAGAGTCTGTGTACTGCTAAAGTTCAAGAAAGACATAGAAAAAATTTCAGGTACATATTCCCTCCCACCCAAAAGGCAAGGTTCACAATGAAGGTCATTTGTGTTTGCGGGCACGTTCAGGGAACGCCCAGGTCCTCGGTGGGCGTTCAGCGGTCATTCGAAGTCTGGCTCGAGGGGTCATTGTAAGAGTCGTAACAAGACTCGTGCTTCCTCTACCGCTTTATCTTACACTTGCCCTCAGACGCACGGCATTATGCACCAAAATATACAAGATTTTAGGCTGATATTGTTTGTGGTGGCGATGGTAAGGGAAAGAAAGAAGGAAAGAGAAATGGGAAGGGGGAAAGTGTTAGAAAAGATAAAGTGTGAAAGTGAAGAAATGTGGAGAATGTTACAGATAAGGTATGAGAGAGAGTAGTAGACAGGAAGAAATACATTTGACACATGGCGTAACTGGAGATCTCTGCTTCTTTCCCTACACGTCGAAGCTTTGGAACCCTCTACCCTCTCATGTCTTTCCCAGTACCTATGACCTGGCACATTTCAAAAGAGTTTTTTTTTTTCCACTCTCAAAATTTCGTAAATACTTTCCCTTGTCTTTTCTTTTTCCCTCTCATAATTCTCTCTATATTTCAATTAAGGCCTGGCCTTGATGTGGACTTTTGTCCGTGACTGGAGCCTTCGTTATAAGAATATGAATGCATTTCTTGCTGTAAATCAATATTCCTATTGGCGGAAATGTTTGCATGCAAAGGTAGACAGTTCATATATGGCCAGTGACACTACGCTTTCGATAACGCCCGTCTTAATGGTCGCTTAATCTGACAACACTTGATGATTGTTTCACTGAAAGAGAGTGAGAGAGAAACAGAGAGATAAGGAGACAGACTATTAGTTTAGAGAACCGTGTTGTAGTCTCTGTGAGAGTGAATGCAAGGAGCCGAGGGGATATTTCGAGCACAGACCACAGGTTAAGAAAGCCAGTGCAACAAAGACCTCGCGCCGCCCGACCTCCATCTAAATGCAGATCGCTGTGGCACGAGAGGTGCTGCTGCTGCTGCTGCTGCAGCACCCTGCCGCCTGCACCCTGCCTGCCTCTCTCTCTCTCACCATGTCGGCCGTGGGAAGACCCAGTGTGAACACTTCCAAAAGGCTCGTCTCAAGGGAAATGCTATATATAGTCTGTTTCCAGTTTCCTGGGCGTACGACAAATATATATCAACCATGCGAGGACGAGACTTGATCATAATCTATATCTTAGAATAAACAATTTCGTAAAAGATTCATTTCCTGGGTTACGATTGGTTATTTGGTCGAAAGGCCTATGAACTGCCACAGTTATTAATGCCTAATGTATAAGATATATTTCAGATTTTCTAAATCGTTTGATCAGCATCTGAAAAATACCAAATGAAAATAATAAAATAGGCTTTTTCACGTCTCTTTTATGTTTAATGTTGGATACAAGATAAATAGATTTCATTCACAGACACTGAACATTTATAGTTAGCTTTTCTTTACTGCACTGATATACTGTTGACAATTATAGGCATCTATTTGTATTAAAAAGATAAAAGAGAAAGACATTAGATATTCCGCAATTGAAGAAAATGATCATATGCCAGAGAGGTAGACAATTATATACTTTTACTTCCAGAACCCATACTGTGTCGGAACAAGTTGTTTATGAGTATCTGTGTCTGAAAAAATTACTTGCCATTATCATTCCTTATAGATTTATTTTCTATTTTCGTTAAAATTTGAAACGTACTGATAGATAGTTCCAGACAGAATGGCTTTACATTTCAGGTACTTGGAAGTACTTTAAACCTCTGAAGAGAGATATAATAGCGACTCCTTGCCTTAACGTGACCCAGTGGGAGTCTGGTGTCGGTGTTGACCATGGATGAGAACCTCTCTTGCCCCCAGGGTTGCCCCTGATGACGTCAGGAACACACACACACACACACATACACACTGCCACAGTCTCTTTGTATATGCAGACCTCTTTTTCTTCTCTTCCTTATCCTCTTAAATGTTTAAAGTCTCCGATTTTTATAGTCGGGATGTTTTGTAATTTCGCTGGAAGATCGTTTGCTGTGGCTCTGAAAATTTAGGAATATAACAAAATAGTGCATTACTCTCGTGCACTTGTTAGCGAAACCATCGCTGGAGTATAAAGGAATCAAAATGTTTAAAATACGAAGAATAAATGTCTGGGTACATCAGGATAGCAGGCAGCAGTCATCACCTCTCGACAAACGAATAACTGATCAGAGGAAAGCAAAAGCTTATGATCTGATTTTCATATTTAACGAAGGAGAATCAAAATGCTTTTCATGGTGAAATATTCAGTAGTGTGGTGTTTGGAGTGGTATTAGCTAGTAGCTTAGTTACTAGCTAAGATGGGCCTTATCTCAACTAGCATTGGTAGTGGCTTTTGATTCAGCTAACATTGGTGATGGGCTTCAGCACTTGTGATGGACCATAACTCAGCTAACACTGGTGATGGACTTTAGCTTAACCTTAACTCAGCTAAAGCTGGTGATGTACTTCATCGGTTGATGGACTTGACTCAGCTGACATTGGTGACGGACTGGATCACAGCTATCAGTGATGATGACCCTAAGCTCATCTTGTGACGAACCTTAACTCAGCTAAGACTAGTGTTGGACTTCAGCTCTTGTGATGGACTTTCACTCAGCTAACACCGGTGATGGACTTCAACTCATCAGGTGATGGAGCTTGACTCACTCACCTCGTGATGGACTCTCACTCAGTCAACAGTGATTATGGACTTCACCTCATCAGGTGATGGAACTTGACTCAGCTGACACAGGTGGTGGATTTTCACTCAGCTATCAGTAGTAAGAGAATTCCGTTTCCGGCTTTGATGGGTTGACAGCTACCATTTCCACAGAAGAATAAAGAAAATGCTACAGAGCTTGCATTCGTGAGCAATAAAGTATACCAAGAATGGATGACTATTGCTAGTGTCCGATTCACCTTTGGAAATAAGTATACGAATCAGTACGATGGAGGTAATCCCCGTCGACTACGCACCAACAAGAATTATATAGATTACATGTGATTACCATCGTTGCGATGGACATGTGTGCAATGTACCGACGCCAGACATTTGTCTGCCTGTCGCGAACTACTTAATGATTCGCTTGCTGATCTTTAAGCTTAAGACACTCGCCAGGGTATCGGTATCAATTTCTCCACAGACGAACTGAATTACATGTTTCATCACAGGTCGGGCAAAGTTCCGAGAATTTGTTAATAGACAGACTGATTAGGGATTTATGAAGTGAATTAATCTGGGACGTTTACTGAATGTCGACATTACATACTTCCACACCAGATGCAAAGGCAGTCTTCTGCTGCACCAAACATTATGTAGGAATTAAAGGTTGATCAATTCTTTCATATCAGAGAGCTTCCCTCTTAAGCATGAAATGAGACCAGTTCCATATCGCTACAGTGAGGTTCGCTTCTCACAAAAATTGTGATGGAGACACATGACCATAAAAATTAATTGAATTCCAGACGCACTGCTCCTGTATACGAACCTTTGAAGAGCACACACTCACACACAAAGACACACACATGCATCGAAAAGCTATTGGTACAACTCTTTGAAAAGCCACAGAAACTCTTTCTCTTTTTATTGTTGTTACGCTATAAAGCCCTCATCCGTCATTTACCTGAGCTTTTCCGGCCACTCAGCAGAGTTTAGTAGTTTATGCATCAGTCGGTCCTCTAACATTTAATCCATACGCAATGAAGAATAATTACAATGATGGTAACGACGTTATTTGCTCATATATATATATTTTATCCCTGGTGATAAGGGAGAAAGAATACTGCCCGCAGCAGAAGCAATAGCAGCAGTAGAAGCAGAAGTGGTAATAGCAACAGCAGCAGTAACAGGAACAGAAGCAGTACCAGTAGAAGTAACAGCTGCAGCAGCAGCAGCAGCAGCAACAGGAACAGCAGCAGCAACAGAGTCAGTTAGCAGCTAACACTGAATACATCCTTCTCGGTTTCATTGCGAGTTGGAGCAGATAATCACGGCCTCACCAGCACATCGTCAACAGCAACGTAACCCTGTTGACATCATCACTTAAACCTCCGTCTGCAAGCTCTTAGGAGCACTGGGAGACCAGATCCACCAGCTGGTGCAGCGTAGTGGACCAATGTGGGTGTCCCGTTCACTGACGTGATGCTCGGTACGCCCGTAATGGAACACCAGTACAAGTGAAAGATTTAGTACACTGACATGACCGCTGGGGAGTACGCGCTCCCGCAGCTCTGAGCGAGGAGATCAATTATGTGAGTTTGATTTTAGGGTCTGTTCGGTCGCTTCACGAACTTCAGAATGAATAAACTATTGTCTGCGCCTGCAGGCCATCGCTTAGCGATCATGGGGGACCCGTCGGACTGAAGGGTACCTTGAGATATCTCAAAATGCCGACACTTAATATTTGAAGACGACGATTGAGACAACGAGGGGATCTTGCGACACTTTATACCTCTCCTGCGTTTCCTGTGGAACTGAATTAAGGATACCATCGACCTGACCCCCCATGAGTTCCTAGCGCGGTGTTTCGGAGGAAACTTCAGATGGTATATAACGTTATCGTACACCAGGATTTAGTACCGCCAGTGTGATGTACCGTGGGGTACGAGTGGATTAGGGTACCAGTGTCAGTTGTCGTAAAACTTTTTCATAACGGTACAGTAGGGAAACATAGGGCGAGATACTATGGTACATAGCGATCGTTCTCGTTATCACGGGAAGGTACAGTAGAGTCTCGTACCGCTGGATTGGTGTGCTTAGCATAGGCACCGTAGAGTGTGGTGCAAGTGGTCCTCTGTATCGTGGTACGACAAGTCAGGTGTACCATAGAGAGCATCTTTACCTCTTTGTTATCGATCTGCTGGCTTAAATTACTAAGAGACGGTACATTTAATGCTGTACCTTGGATCTTGTGTACCGTGTGAAGAATAATGGATCACTTTTCTCGTAACGCAAGACTGATGTATCGTGAGGAGGTACAGGAAGGTACATTTCGATTGGCAGGTTGCAGGAGGCAGCAACATGACTGATCTAAGTACCACGGGATGGTACACAATGATAGTTTACCAATGTTCAGGTGTACCATCTGCAGAGCTGTGGTATTTCAGTGGGGTGGCAGGAAGATGTTGGCAGCTGTGTTGGCAGCAAAATGGACAGACTGTGAACTACGCGGGCAGAGGATGTGGTAGGCAGGAGGCCAGTCACAGGGAGTACAAATGTTAGTAGTAGGGCGTGTAAGTTTAGTTAGCAGAAGGGATAAGTATGGCAAGCATGGGGTGTAAATGTGGGTAGTAGCATGGGTAAGTATGGACAGTAGGGAGTGCAAGTAGGGCACCAGGAGTCAGTACATTTCTAGAATGGGTGGTGAGAGTGTAGAGGTAGGGAATGTAAGTTTGTCAACCGTCAGTAGAAGTCCAAGGTGGAGAGTGAAGGTGTAGAGAGGAGTGTAAGTATGTCCTATCACCTAGCGGAGGTGTCTGTCCTAGGTGGCCCTGCTACTGCTGTTGCTACTGCTGCCTATGTTGTCACTGCTGCTTCTCCTACTCGTGAGGTCACAGCTGTTTCTGTTCCGCTTCTCCTACTCGTGATGTCACTGCTGTTTCTGTTCCTGATGTTTCATTCCTGTCACTGTTACAGTTGCTGCTTCCATTCTTGTGTAATATGTGGTCGCGTCCCTGAAATAACATGGCAGACTCATCACTTATGGAAGCGTTCCCTGTGTTGAGTCGGTGGCATTTTGTGTTGATGGTGTAAGGCATCCTTAATGTTACACAGACGCCATTACTGTGTCCCTCCAGGCCTCCCTATAGACTCAATATTCACTAGTTATTTGCCTGAAAATTTACTAGACTACCAAGAGGGAAGCCTGCACTCTCTTGATTCACAACTCCCACTTCCCTCTTCAAGTACCGCCATGATTTCCTACCGATATTCCTTTGATACAATTTCCTGTCATCTGTCCCGCTCTAATTGCCCATTACAAGCCGTGGAAGTGACCATATTCCCAGAAATGTTGGAGACTCATCAGGGAAATGGGTCGTACTATCTCCCTCGGGAACATGAAATTGAGAACAGAACAGGGCAAAAGGCCCTTGCCATCCAATTACTACTTTGGTGACACAAAACCCACAAATAAACTCAATAACTTGCCATGAGAAGGTAAAATGTTAAAGCACCTCACCTGTTGAATTTGATGATAAACAATCTCACTCAACAGGAACTTACAATAACGTTACGTTAGATCACTCGGCTATAAGTCTTGTATACGATGCAAGCCATAGAGATAATTCTCCTTTATCTTGAGCAACTCATTGACAACCTCCTTATCCTTCCGCTTCATCCATCACAGCGTCTTCTGTAAACGAGAGACCTCGGCCCAACATAAAGAAGTCTCCGTTGACCAAGGAATCCATCGTCGTCTGGTCTTCTCCAGCTATGAGGAACATAGTGTCTCTATCTCTCTCTCTTTCTCTTGGCTCATAAGGATCTTTCACAGTTATGGAAGTAACTAACCAGTCTGGTGTGTTAGACAGTGGTTGCAGGATTAGCATGGTAAATTCCTGAGAGTGTTGACCTCAGTCAGTCATTAGAGTCTCAAAGAACAGTGATGATAAGGACACATACATGTGTACAGTTAATCCCACAGAGTACATACAGGTTTCCATGAGTCATAGCAGTGTGGCTAGCATACAGTACAGTTGACGGGAGACTTGATGGCCCATGAATAGGTATTCTGCTGAAAAGCAGTAATGGTGTCCTGAGTTCCTTTTTACAGAGATAGTAAAGTAAAAAAATGGATATTTCAGTGATGATCTCTTGATTTTGTGTTTCACTGATAACAGTAGTTGGTTTATTACAGTAGCCACGTTGCTTGATGTTTTCCAATATTGGTTGTCAAGGAGTAATGTAATATGCAGGGAATACGGGATTTATTTTTAAGCTGATATACGGGTAAATTCTTGTAAGTCTTTCCAAACATCATTTTCTTTTCCTTTGGTTTATATGACTGACCTAGAAACAGCGTGCCTACTGTCTCAGTCATGATCAAAATAAAGAATATGTAACGAGAGAAATGAGAGAGAGAGAGAGAGAGAGACAGAGAGAGAGAGAGAGAGAGAGAGAGAGAGAAAGAATAGGAATTACCTGAACCAGAGATGCAATTTACGATCGCTATTTAACCATGCTCAGCTTTTGGGATGCAATGTGGCTTCGGGAACCGATATTGCCGTGTCGAAATTGTTCAGCGTCGACGGAATATTAAGTCTAGGGAACCGGTGAAGCTTCCCCGGGCATAAATGTTTGGTGGTAACTTGTATATAGAGTTTCGAACTCACACTTGTACTCACTATATATATAAATATGTGTGATCACACCTCGAGCCGACCACAGTACACTTACCCAACGTCGCCAAGACTGATATAAACCACGGCAACAACACCACACACTTGCCTCAGGTCGCTATAACATCAATGACATCACCTGCACCAGCTACACCATTCCACATATCCAGCACAGTGGCAATGAAACCAACACCTGTGGAATATTACCCCATGTGGAGGGAAGCTGAAGGACTGGAGAGGCAGGAATCTTTCCTTTTGACTCGTCTGTAAAGTTTGAGGGCTTTGGTAAGAATCAGAAGGGTTGGTGCTGAGTATTTCTCTGATTAGGAGCTGAACTTAAAGATTCGAAGATCAGGTTGGGTCTGTGAGCCTCGCTTCAAACACTTTGTGTGTGTAAATGAGAGAACCAAGAGCACCACATGAGTACGTAATTTTCGTAAATATTAGGTAAGTGGTTTTTACTTCAGCTACTCTTATTTCCAGTCTTCATCATCATTTACCATATAGATATCACTGTCGTTATACTTGAAAACGTACCATAGTAAAGTACCAGACCTGGTAGTTCAATAGGGCTGTCAGTACCAGTCATGTTCCGAACATGGACACCCATGGGTGACCTCGAGTCGAGGCAGGTTGTTGGATCACCTTTCTTCATGCCTCACTTCAGCCACCTGTCCTCACTTTACCCACCTGTCCTCACACAACTCATCTGCCCTCGCCTCACCCACTAGATCTACCAGTCTACCAGCTATTATCCCGTTCGTCTAAGAGTTCACTATTCCACGCAGCCCTCAGCAAACCCACCAGCCCTCATCATGTCCACCAGCCGTAAACTCACTTATCAGCCCTTACCCAAACCTGTTCCTAACCTTCCTCTGCCATACAGAGAGCTCATTACACACAGTCATTACCAAACGGGATTTTCAGGTGTTCACTCAGCGGAAGAAGACAAAAGACATCCGCCAGGCCCAGAGTGATGATAATAGGGAAATCTGACGATGAAGATTGCCAATCCAGACAGTCAGCGGGAGCTTCCTGGAGGAGTGTGCCCATCCTATCCGATCCTGGAAGGCTCCAGATACTGGTTTTGTGGAGACCCAATCATATGTTCCATTTCCATACATAATAACAACAGATATAAGTAACACAATAACATCATTTAGTAGGTCTGATTTAATCATGGAAGCGTTTATAAGTATGCTAAGAAGAACTAGGGTGACAGACTGATACTGTTGTTGAGGTGGTGATATTCACACAAAAAAACACAGCTTGCAGCTAATTTCCTTTAGCATCGAATGTCTTGTAGCTAAAAGCTTATAACATCTATTTTTGTTTGCGGACATTTTATACATTTCCATTCCTGTATCGTCTTACATTTTTATTCACTGCTTTTTAATACTTATTTCTGTAGTCTTAATACAGGTACACATACACATAATCACAGAAGGAAAGAAGGAAATATCAATAGATTAACGACGACGGCCACAGCAAAAGTTTTCCTAGGCTGACCATCACCTGCTCGGCTTCCCCGGCTGACCACCGTCCGTTCGCCCTCACCGGCTGACCACCCGCTGCTTTGCTTCCCCTGCGTCATGAACACCTGCTCTCTTAGTAAAGCATCTCGAAAGCAACCTACAGCCGTCGAGTTCTGACGCTGTAGTGGTAAAAGGCTCGTTTTCCTTAAGAAAGCTCGTGATCTGTGTCTGAGCCAGCTTCACAGAGTGCAGCGTTGTTGAGACAATAGAAAGGAAAACAAGAAGAAGAGAGACATCTCGGTAGGCATATCAAAGTCTGGTTTAGTATCAATGCAAGGTTTTTCTAGCCGTGGTTCTGGGTCTCTTTGGTAGAGAAACAACCGAACGTGAACGCTAGGTTCCTGTTGTAGGTCAAAGCTTTGTCTCTGCCGATACTTTGGGCAGTATAATTGCCTCACATCTATAGAGCCTCTTGGCCATCCCTAGATAGTGAGTCTCCCGACAATCTAATAGATGTCTTTTCTGCTACTTATAGGATTCGGTGAAAAATTTTCTGTATCTCTTGTACTGTGACTTTCCCTGTGTATTTTCTCCTCTGATGGTAAGTTCTTACCGCTGGTTCTGTAGGACGGGGTCTGTCCTTGTGACTTCTTCATTAGTGAGTACTTGTACCTGTGGGTCTTAGCACGTTTGGCGCGATTATCTACTGTTTGTATTCCTGTTGCCCAAAAGGTAAGGTACCTGAGGGAGGTCATCAGTCAAAAACAGTTTCATTACTTGTTCAAACCATAATCTACAGAATATAGATACTTTTCTTTTTTATGTAGAAGGCTCCAGTCACGGATTTGGGCATATGCTATTGGGATGAAACGAATCCTCATGACATCTCTTTATAGATACTTCTTTTAATTGTACATTTCTTAATTAGATGTATAACTAATTAAGCCAAAAACAATACTTACACGAAATAAGTCCTAAAAAGAAGTCAGTACCATCTTGACACGCACCACATTGGCAGATACGAAGCAAATGGAGGGCAGTAACACATGTAGGCTCTCATGGTAGCCATATGGATCTTAAGAAAATATATATAGACACTACTGAGCTACAAAGAAGCTATATCTTCGTTTCTTAGATAACGCTGAATATAGAAATATTGCATCATCTCTTTTCGCATTCGTGGACGGGGGTGGTGGAATGGTTAGGGGACTGCCTTTGAATTTCAAAGGCCTCGAGTATCAAGCCCCATCCACAGGAGTGTCTTCACGGCCGGAGAATTCATCACACGGGCCACACTCATCTTAAATATGAAGTGGCGCGGTTAGTCTGTGAGGCGAAAGTGCAAAACCCTTAGCGGCAAATGGTTCTCTCCGTCTGGAAGACCCTTCGGTTCCCACTGATGAATATTCTGGACGGTGAGAGGGTGTGAAAGTGAGTCTCTCTCTCTCTCTCTCTCTCTCACACACACACACACACACACACACACACATTCTATTTGCTTCCCACCTCTCTCTCTCTCTCTCATCACAGATTCCCGGAGTGCTCACCACAGGTAATCCCCTAATGGGATCACGCCCTCAGCACTTTAATCAAACAAAGACTCTGGTTTCCAGCAATTTTCATCAGTGTAATTAGCAAATGTTCACATAACTCCGTAACTAGGTTAGGTTAGACTAGCTTTACTAAACGTTAAGGTAAGCACAGGCTCTCGACCCTCGATACGATGTTGATAATGAAAGAGGAAGATCAAATGTGAACTACATTCAAACGTGGAGCCAAAGAGAAAGGAAAAAGGGTACTCGACCACTCTTTCCTCCAGGAGACACAGTTCCCCCTTACATACCTCGTGTAATTATCGGACAGAGGACAATTACTACAGGTAATTAGAGGTGATTAACCCACGCTGGCGGGTCAGTAGGGCCTGCAATAGCTAGGTAGTAATGGCGAGCCTCACAGTCCGCTGAGAGACTGGCGGATCATTTAGTGTTTTTGACCAATGGTTGACTCAGTACCACACGATCAACAGCAGGCTGTAGTGGTGGCATAGTCTCCCATATCCAGAGTACACTGAACTATCCACTGAGTGCGACGGTGCACTCAGGTACACTCGGTTAAGTATGGCACCCGAGAGTGACTCACTATTACAACGTCTCGTAATCAATTTACCTTGAGCGTAATATTTCATGGACCAACGAGTAATTACCTAGGGTAATTATGCGGGTCGATTTACCAGGGAAAATATAAAGTCACACTGATTATATGTTTATGTTTTGTATGGCTAATGTAAGCAGTATATCAGCTGACTGGCTGAATAATGGATCCACTGGAGGGTACCATACAACCTCTTCCTGCTCTCAGCTTCACCTGAAGGGCACCACACAACCCTTTCCTCCCCTCAACCTGGTACAGTGTGGTGACCGTCCGTCCCACAACATCCGCCGAACTTATCTGTCACCCATGTGGCTCCCGGCCTGACCCTCCTCGTGGCCTGGAGGAAGACTCGGCGCTTCGAAGTCATCAATATTGTGGGGAGGGAACGCTGCCCGTCACGCCCGTCGGCGTAAAGGTCGACGTGTTGGGTGTGTGTTTTAAAGGTTAGAGCTCTCTCTCTCTCTCTCTCTCTCTCTCTCTCTCTCTCTCTCTTCCCCTTCATCAACATTTCGCTCAGTTCCACGTACCATCCTTTTTCATGTAGCGGGTCAGTAATGAACATAGTTCCTCCGATTTTTCGTTTACATACGGAATGAAACGATTTCCGAACAGCTCCGTTTTCTTCTCTCCATCGACTTCGCTTCGTTTCTCGCACGTCTGCTGATTATGAGATGCGTTCAAGCTTCTCTGAATGTCCCCCACCTCACAGGGCACCACTTGCTCCCTACGGGAGACAGAAGGCGACGCGAAGAGGAATATGGCAATGGCTTCTGTGCTGTTTGTGTCTCTTGTCGGTCCTTCGTCTTTAAGCCACTTCTTGCACCGACGTGCATCTAAAAACCTTAGGTGATTTAGCACGAATACTTTTGCCTTTGAGTATATCATTCGATTATGATACATAGTAACGCAGGGAATTATATACGTAGAATTGAATATGATCAAAATTCTTTTACGTAGGAATACATTCGTACTCCCGTACGCTTACTATTGAATATTATTGGAACTTAAAAAACAAACACTCTGTGACAAATGGGACGACTTTCCCGCCTACAAATAGTGTAATTCCCACCATCGCTTTGGACATGCTTAGTCTACACAGAACTTCTGAACTGTGTCTGGTGCATACATAAGGTGTTTTCTGAACATATACCATCAACGTACTAAAGTTTGGACATGTTAGTCGATACGCCAGTGAGAGACTAGCACTTGCTCTGTTATTCTCAGCCAAGTTCGTGCGGCCGTTG